>VXBJ01006457.1:98199-111787 GCA_013400055.1 Nycticryphes semicollaris | reverse complement strand
GGATAGTCCTTGTGTATTTTATATTAGTATAAGGATCAATATTGATTCTTCACTGTTATTAATGTTAACTATCTAGTCTTATTCTATGAAATCTGTTTCTGTTTCAACCCTCAGGTTTCTTTTTCTCCTGATTCCCCTTCCCAGGTGGGCAAGGGTCATGCAGTGAAAAAGCATCTAAAAAATTGTTGCAGATTCTTCAAACCCTAAGACTATGCTACTTGCAGAAATGACACCTGTAGAAAAGGAACATTTTACCACTTCCAGTTGTTTTACAACATAGCACTGTGTGTAGCTGGTCTGCTGCCAAGTGTCAACCAAAGTGAGATCCATAGAAAACAGAAGTTAGGAAACCTCTGAAAGAAACCTTAGAAGCATTAAGACAGATTAAAAACTTGCTGCCATGAAAATGGGTCGATCTGTTTCCCTCTCCTGCTCCTCTCCCTACCCCTACCCCCACCCCCATACCAGCTCTGGCTCTTCGGGAAGTGACCAAGCCTGACAAAGTACCTGTGTATTTTACATTTTTCCTGGCAGCTGGATGAGCTGAAGGTGTTCATCAAGGGGACAAATAAGCCACCAAAGCCCGCTGAAGGCAGAAGGTGGTCTCCCCCTTCCGAGCAGCACTGAACTGTCTGCTTCACAAACACCACTAAAACAGCTGATTTCACCTGTTTCAAAATGCCCATAAGAACAGAAACAGGGTGTCAGCGCAAACAAAAAACAGTCAGCAGTGGCCAAATTCCACCCTCCAACAAGAAAAAAAATAATCCAAAAGGACAGGCTGAAAAAGTGCCTGCTGAGGAATACTATGGCGTGAGCGCAGAGAGGACAGTGATCAGCTTTGGGACCTGAGGGCTTGCAGTACCCCACTTCAGATGAAGCTGCCAGACCGGCCTTCCAGTACGGCTTATAGATTTCATACACTTGCAGTTAACGTTGGGTTTTAGCTAATGATTGACTTTTTAGTCTTGTTTTTCTTCCAACCTGCTCATCAGGATGATGATTCTTATGCAAGAAGGTCATTCTTACACTGAGGCAAAATCCAGTACGTTGGAAAAACACAAATAAGCCCAAAATACTTTAACACCCCCCCATATTTATATATATACACACAGCAAATTACACCTCTGTACTATTTAGACCTTTGAAACTGTTACCTTCTGTAATTTTTGTATTGATTTTCGATGGAATCACAGCAGCAGGATCTGCTACTGATGCCAGGGAAGCCAGTCTGTGTGAGACTCGAGCAAGATGCAAGAAGCAAACACCTTACTGGGGTTCGTTCAGTGCACTTCATAAACCTTACAGGGAAGAGACACATCATCAACATAGTACAAGGGAAGGAAAGAATCTACAAAACAGCTTATGGAAGAAAAAGGGATGAAATTAGTGTTAAATGCCCCAATCCTGTACACTGGGATGTGGCTTCCTGCTCAGCTGAGCTAGTTGCCCACGGCTCATTGCTGCCTGAAAGGGCTCCCTTCTGCCCTGCCGTCTCCCCCCTCGATACCTCCCCTACCCCTTGAACACCCAGAATGAGATCGTTGGGTGGCCCAGGGCGGGCACCCTGTTGCTGTCAGTGAGCTGTCAGAGCAGCTCCCTGCCTGTTGGCAAGCGTGCTCAGCAAGACTGCACCATCCCGCGGAATTAGTGGGCTCTCATATGGTGTTTTTTAAACAAAACGTCTCTTATCTTAACACTAAATTTATGTTACTTAGTGTCAGGGACAGAGCTAGTCCCAAAACAATGAGAGAAGCAGATTAACCCCGATGAAGATCAAGGCTGTTATATGATATATATTACATTTCTAACGTCAGGCCTTAGAGAGTTTATCTCAATATTTACGCTTTGACCTCACGGGCTTCCCTTTCTCTTTTTCACCCAGTATCTATCAAACACCAGGACCCGACTGTAAAAGCAACTCCAAAGCCGGCACTGCTTGTACTGGAGTGTAATGAGGATTGATCTGAGAAAAATCCAACAATTAAGCAATTTGCATACATGCAAGATTATATCTCACCTATGAACGGCCAGCAGTTTGGAAAACTTGAGATTCAGACTCTTTCAGTGCTAGACATTAACGGCAGCGACTGAGAACAGGGCAGACACGTTCAAAACCCTAAGGAGAGGTACAGCAGGACTGCCGTGACCGACAAAACAAAGTGTCCCCAACTGCAGGGACAGTTGCATCGAGCATAAATTGTAGGGTTTTGGCAGCAGGAGGCCTGTGTGGGAAGAGGCCAAGAATCGCCCTGCCCCACTCCAGACCTGTTCCTAAACAACCCCCTGCACCCAAACGGAAATAAATCAGAGACTGCTTGAGCATGGGCAGCAGTCACCGGAGATGTGATCCGAGAAGGAGCAGCTCCATGTCAGAGCAGGGACCACCTTTCCAGTAAGTTAAAAAAATAAATAAATTTTAAAAAATCATCACACTTCAGAAATTGATTGCATAAAGCATAAAGAAGCTGGATAGACTTTAAAAGTAAACTCTTCTTCCTCATCTCTTTTGAAGACAGAGAGTTTACTCCCAATACGCTTATCATGACTGGGAAGGCTGAATGTCATTAGCATGAAAGCAGTCAATATCTTTGTCTTAAAAAAACACTTTAATTAATGAAGGATTATATTTAAGTGCCTGGGCAAGACAGAAAACAACCCAAACAAAGGCAGGGATTCAACAGAAATATAAAAATAGTGAAAAAAAGGCTTCCAGCACAATGGTTGAAGCAGCAGAAGGAAAAGCAAGTGGTTTGCAACTGGCGACCTGCTGTAACTTTCTCAAAATGCATCTTAAAATAGATCATTTATTTATGAGAAACCCACCATTAACAGAGACATGCAGGCAAAGGAAAAGAAAAAAAACCCCAACATATTTTTGCCTTGGTGTGCTGCTCATGCTTTCAATAAAATTGTGGTTGGTTTATTTGGGGACTTGTTCAACTTAAAACATCAGAAGTTACTGCTCTGAAGTATTTTGTTAAGAGATTTCCCAGAGCTGAGTTAAAGCCTAAAGATCACCCACGAGGTTTAAAGAAAGTACGCCTTTAGAACTGCAAACTTTGGCGATGAGCACACAGGCTTCAGCAACCCAGACTGGTGCTTTGCTCTCTTTTCCAGCAGAAAAGCATCCCGCTACAAGCACAGAAAGGACAAAAGATGGTGCCACAACAGCAGCAGACAGAACAATCCTTTGCCAAGTAGCCACTGGTCAAACCCTTCACCACCCTCAACTCCCTATAGGCCTCCCCGTGGCTAAGCTGTAATTCTTTTGAATGTTGTCAGTTTTAAACTCAACTGGAAGAGATTATCTGATAGTACCTCTAAAAACGGGGGGACACCCTTAGAGCCAGGCATGGTGGTTTTTGTGACTCTAATTATCATTACATCATTACCAACAACTCCAGTTTGCAGTTGGTTTTCCTCCTTTGCTTCAATTTCCTCTATTGTAACTGTCTTCTGGACTAACTATATATATATTTTATATATTTTTTTTTTTAATTATGTGTTCTTAACCATACTCAAACCAGTTAAAGTAGGAAAATTAAATATCACTAAATACAGGCAATATTATTGTACAATAATAACGTTGCAGAACACAAGCAGTACAAGAACCCAAGTATCCTCTCCCGAACAACAGCGAGAGTCAGATCTGCAGAGGTGACCTCTGTGAACAAAGGTAAATACAAGCCTGCAACTCCTTTCACTCTTGGCATCTATGGAAGCTCCTCAGCTTTGGCAGCAGAAGAACGACCTGTTTCCCCCCTCCCACCCCCTCTGTCTAAGGAAAGGGTTAGTATATGAGAGGGAGAGGAAAAGAGCAGGCCTGCAAGACAGGCTGGGGCAGTTATCCTCCTGTTAACTGTCACACAAACAACGTGGTTCAACAAACAGCCTAAATGCCAATAACACGCTTCAACTGAACAAACAAACAGCGGTTGTGCTGAGTGAAGCTTCAGCCTTGCAGATACAGGCTTTTTTTTTTTGTTTGTTTTTACTGCCTGTTTCCTCCATGGAATGTGCCTCCTCTCCGTAAAAGACTCCAAATTCTCATTTTAAGAGACAACCACCAGTTATTTCCCTTTTTAAGCACTAAGAGTATTCATTCAAAATTATGGAAATGTAAGTGCTATAAAATAAGCTGTAGTCAAGAAAAGGCCGATTAATTTGGGGGCTTTTTTTTTTGTCTGGGGGTTATTAAACTTCCCAGAATACACAACTTTGTGATCCAAAGTGTTCCCCCTCAAAATGAACATCCTTAGAACTGCTTACAGGAAGCTTTGCCTAACAGAGGAGATAGCGTTGCCCCAGTTTTAATTCTCACTCCCCCAACGTGTCTGGTGGTCCTGCTGATCTACTCCACAACAGAGTTTCTAAACATCTGAAGGATCGTCTTTTGCTTATTCTTAGGTAGTGAACAAATATCATTTGCGTCATTGGTGTTAACCACGCAATTCAAGACTTTTCCTCCCTTGACGCTGGGTGATTTCACTCGGACTCTGGTAGGGGACTGCCAGTTTTCATTGCAAGACCCTTTCCGAGTTTTGCGGTGATTTGTTTCAGCCTGTTTTTTTGGAACCTTTGAGTCTTTTGCCATCTTCAAACTTCCCTTTCTCGCAGGAGAGTCCTTCCCAAGCTGAGGTGGTTTGGTGCGAAGAAGGTACTCATCTGGAGAGCCCTTTTTTCGATTAAGTGTTCTTTCCTCCTTGTTGATCTCTTTTTGTAGCTGTAGAGCTAGAAGCCTGTCCTGCTCCTCTTGCATACGCCTTTCATAGAGCTCCTGCTCAAAGGCTTTCTGCATTTGCAAGCTAAAATCGTTTACCTGCTCCCCTTGGTCCTCAAAGCTTTCTAGAAAAGTTCTTCTCTTCTTATCAAGCAGGCACAAGTCAAGCACTGCTTCAGCTGGTGGCTCCAGCAACTTTCTTTTTGGAGTCTCCTTAGTGTTCTGCAGTCTCTCTGGTTTCTCCTCATCTGAGGGTTCACACACCTTCATGATATCACATTCCACACTTCCGCTGTCAGACATCACAGAGTTTGCCACTGACTGAACACTGGTGCGAGTTTCAGCAGAGATTTTATGGTTTGTGCTTTCTAGATGTGTTGAACTGTCCCTGTCTGACTCATTTCCATCATCTCCTCCTTTGAATCTGCGAAGAACTGTTCCAGACCCTTCCCCTTCTGCAATTCCACAAAGATCATCTGGAACTTTGTCTCCTAGACAATTTGGTCCTGGTGTTTTTTCCTGCTTGACAGCAGTGGTGTCCCCTGCAGATGAGGCACTGAAATAGTTCATGCACGATTCCAAAAACGAATCCTTAGCACTGGAATCTTTAATCACACTGGTCAGCTGTGGAGAGAGTGTTGGCATTTCCACTTGTTCATCTTGCCACGCAGAACTGCTGCCTCCATTGCTATTGGTCTCCTGAAGAAAAGGGAGAGACCGCTAATAATTTACCAAAAGCCAATGGGTGTGAATAAAATGCGAATCTCACTTCTCACAGCTGCGCTGCTCATAACTAAGCAGGGATAACAACTTGGGTTCTTTCTTCTCTTTAAAAAGAAAAATGCTCAACTGTTTAATAATGAAGGAAGTGTTTAAAACAACCTACAGAAGCCTAGCTTAAGGACTGAAAACACAACTGCAGCATTCTCCTCTTACCAACGACTCAAATTCAGGCTAGTAGCCTGCTTGTTTTCTTTAGAAGCCTAACAGGAAAGATCAGAGTGATGGAAATCAGAGTGCAACCTCCTCCAGTGGCCTCCAGAACCCTCATTTTAGTTTTATGCACCATCGCTTGCAACAAAGCGCTGGCTGAGGACATTCAGTTGGGGCACTTGTAAGGCCATATGAGGTAACTATGGAAGTAAGCTGTGTGTCCATGGACCATCACACCCAGTTTCTGCCCTTTCCACAGGGAGGAATCCTGAATACTAAAGTTCAAGAAGGGCAAGCTGAACTGCTGAGCGCTGACGTCCAAGGGGAAGACAGGACTGGCAATCCTAGAGACAAGGGGAAAGTAGCCCATGATAACCAACACTGAGATTTGTAACAAAATTCATCTAATTACCGCAGAGCCAGAGTCACTCCTTCCTCTTTCTGGTGTTCTAGAGAATGATGCTGATCCCAACGTACGATGAAGCTTTGGAGACAGATACCTTAAAGGGGGGGGGGGGGGAAAGAGAGAGGTAAAAGAGAGGTACATTCTTTTTTCTTGAGCTGTCAGTGCTTTTGCATTAATGAAGATCTTCAGGTTCATTCCGACAAACAAAAACAACACAGGAAGGACAAGTGTTTCCTTTCTCCTCAATGTCATCCTGTGAGGAGATCGTCACACTCAACAGTTTACATTGCCACAGGATTCAAAGGAAGCAAATGGAGCAGAGGGACACTAGATCAAGAAAAAGACCAGTAATTAAGGAACAAAAACTTGAATTACTTACTTCTGAATGTCTCCAGAGCTGCTTGATGTGATCTTCATCTTGCACAAATTAACTGGGGATGTTTCAGATGACAGACTGCCTGCTGGTGAAGGACTGCTGAGCACATGTCCTTTGGAACTGTCATTCTTGGATGACAAGTAAAAACATCATCATGTAACACAACACAAGACAAATTGGAGAAGAAAAAAAAAAAAAAAAAAATCAGAGAACTACTTTACTCCTGCTGCAGAATTAGTTACTTTTGCCAAAAGAATTGTAGAACTGTAAGCAATGGAGAGTCATGGAATGAGAAAAGTTGTATGTTCCGTACAACTTCCTGTATCTGGCATTAAGGGACAAGAGTTTTTGCTCAAATAAGGACAGTTTCATCACCAGAACTACTATCAGGTAACAAAACCCAACCAAAACTCCCAAGTAAATTAACAAAATAAATATACAGAAAAAAACCACCCCCAAAACTTAAGTTAAACTTTCATCCTATATTCCTTCTTTTCTCTGTACAGGTTACAGACATCAATTTATCCTGAAGAAGTATTTTTAAAATCATGGGTAAATGAAATATTCAGAAGAAAACCAGTGTTTCAAAACGTTTCCCAATGAAAACATCCAGCACGTTTCAACATCACGATACAGACGTAGACAAGTTTGGGGTATTTCACCCTCCCACTGGTTCTTCGAAAATTAATAGTCAGTCAAGCATTGAAAGTACTGGGGGCTGACAACAGCTTCCAACTACAATGAAAATAAATTTAAACAACTGAAAATTTTAATTTTTGCTCTGAAAAGTTTGGGTTGCTTGCCTAAAAAAAAAAAAAAAAACAACCCCAAACAAATCAACATTTCTTACTGCCCCCTTGGTCCTCACTCACCAGACTGTTACTCAGCTGCCAGGCCAACTCTTCATCCTGCTTCAGCTGCTTCTCCATCTCCCTCCGTCTCTCCTCTGCCAGTCTGCGTTCCTCCTCCTCTTCTGCCAGGAGCCGTTGAATGTATTCCTCACTTGCCTTGTTCTCCTCTTGCTCGTGTGCTCGCCTCTCTGCCTCCACCTAAAAAAAAAGATGATTTTAAATGCATCTGGTTACAACTGTCAGACCACACTTTACAAAAGAACCTCTCAACCGACGCCCCTTAAACGCGAACGATCTGCTATTCACAGACACTCTGCACACTTCAAACCTGGTATTTAATTACACAGCTCTCCAGAGACGCAACCATCCCACTGAGTCCGTGTGTAGAGTCTTCAAACAGTGACCTACCTTTTGGTTTCTGTAAGGCTACCCCGTTAGCCTTGAAAATGTTACTAACAAAACCTAAAATCTCCAAATACACAGATCTACAGAGAAACTCAAAACTCTTCCAAAGGCTGGATGCCAGCTGGACCACAGGTTTGCTCAACCTCCTTATATCACTGTAAATACCAACATCAGTGCAAAATGAGGGCCAAGGAAACCCTGGGCTGGGTAGGGAAGGATGTGGCCAGTAGGTCATTCTCCCCCTCTGCTCTGCACTGGGGAGGCCACAGCTGGAATCCTGCCTCTGGTGCTGGGCTCCCAAGTACAAGAGACAGGGAACTACTGGAGAGTCCAGCGTAGGGCACCAAAGCTGATGGAGGAATTGGAGCATCTCCCTGAGGAGGAAAGGCTGAGAGAGCTGGGACTCTTGTGCCTGGAGAAGAGAAGGCTGAGGGGAGACCTTCTTCATGCTCCCAAGGATCTGAAGGGTGGGTTGAAGGAGGATGGAGCCAGACTCTTAGTGACAGGAGGAGGGGCAACGGGCACAAGAACACGGGAAGTTCCATTCAAAGATGAGGAGGAACTTGTTTGGGGTGAGGGTGTCAGAGCCCTGGCAGAGGCTGCCCAGGGAGGGTGCGGAGTCCCCTTCTCTGGAGACCTTCAAGCCCCACCTGGATGCAGCCCTGAGTGATGTGCTCTGGGCAACCCTGCTTTAGCAGGGGGATGGGACTGGATGATCTCGAGAGGTCCCTTCCAGCTCTGATGACTCTGTGAAACGCCTAACAGACAGCACCTCTCCCTCCTGAGCCCTTCTGCTCTCTTGAAACATACAAAACCCAAAGCAGAAGACCAAGACCTTTAAGTCTGCATGCTTTACAGCAGACACCCACCCTCGGTAAATCAGTTACCAGTAACTCCACAAGGACATCCAGGCACTTCAAGAAGGAATAAAGCTTTCTTAACTGGGTAATGGGATTTGCAAATTTCCTTGAGAGTGTCAAGCTGCAATACTACAGAAGCCATGTTAAATCTGAGCATGTTCAAATTGTGTACTACTGTATTACGACTGGCAGCAGATACCATTACGTGTTTCACTGGCACTGCCTCTGCTATCGACGCTACTGCTGTCCAAAGGGTGGTCAAGCATTGGAACAGGCTGCCCAGGGAGGTGCTGGAATCACTATTCCTGGAGGTATTTCAAAGACCTGAAGTGGTGGACTTGGCAGTACTAGGTTAGCAGTTGGACTCGATGACCGTCAAGGTCTTTTCCAACCTAAATGATTCTCTGATTCCATCCCACAGCTACAATGGAAGAGAATCCCACAGTCCTCTGTTTAGCCCTGCTCTTGTAAGAACCAGCAATGGGTCTGCCAGGGACAGGACACTCTGCTACTGCTTCCAAGTTCATTTAATCGTGGTATGTTATTTAGGGAGGGAAATCAAGAAAGCAATTACAAAGCCAAAGCCAAAACTATTCCATGTTTTTCTGTTTCCGCAACTGAAATACTTTATGGGCATCTGAGGACCTATAAAAGGCATTTTAGCCTGTGGGCAGGGACACAGAGAGTGAAAGGGTGACACTCTATCCTGAAAGAACTCTTCCACGGGGTTTGGGGAAATACGAGGGACTGGTCAGTGGGGATGTGCCTGGGCTGTCTCTGGGTGTTTCACAGCCTACAAAGAGCACTGAGTTGAAGGACAGCAAGACAGCACGTGTTACAGGATCAGCTGAGAGGGTGAGGTAGGAGGTAGAGACCAACTCACACAAAACGTGGAGGTCTCTCCTCTTCGTAAAGGATAAAAATTCAGCTCATGCCTCAGGATGTTATTGCTACTGTTCTTACAGTAATAATGCCCCTTTAAGTATCTTTCTTCTTCATTAAATAACATTACAGCTGTTTGCAGGAACAATTCAAGTAACTAGATACAAAGCATTTATGCTTTTTGATTATGTTTTTAGACTTACCTTGCTAATCTCTGCCTCATATTCCTGCCTCAGTTCCCCAGGCTTGCTCAGCCTGTGTTGTGGGTGGGGGACACAGACTAAATGAGGGGAAGAGAAAAACAGAGGTGAGGAACAAAGCGAAATAATGACCATCAATGATGAAACTTTTTAACAGAAGAACATTTCCATAACCTGTCACGGGAATGACTTGACTTAAATCAAGTGCTACAGGAAGAAAAAACAACAAACCCAAACCCACTCTGTGTTACAAAGGAACAAAAAAAACCACTGTGTGACAGAGCAGCAAGAACAGCCAGTGTTTTCCAAGCACCGTATATAAAACAAGTAAGTATGCTGGCCAGAACCTACACCTTCTGCTTTTTGCAGCTAAAAAGACATCATGATACTGCAAGTGGAGCAGCACGTCATAGAGCCAACCCACCAATTAGCCTCCCCCAACGGAGCTTACAAAATATAAACCCCAAAATCCTCCTTCAAAGAGTTAATCAGATTTCAATTCCTCTTCTCCAGCACCACAATTCTGGGCTCTGAGAGTCCTGCACAGACTGAATCCCTGGAATTTCTAACCAAACTAATGAACAGCATCTGAGTTGAAAAGGTTTTAACCCCTTCACTTACTTGACAGTCACAAACACACACACACACACACACAAACATGGCACTTAAGAGGTTTTACAGCTGAAGTTGCACCTTTGCCAAGACAGGCAGCCATACAGCAACACATTGGGCCAAATGTGTGAGCAAACACCCACTGAAATGGTCAGATGATACAACCTACCCTCTGTACCACAAATGAAAAAGGCCATTTCCTCTGCCTTCCAAGCCCCTTTCCCAGGTGAGCTCCGACACAGCATTTTCTAAGCAGTAACAGCCTGTCCATGCACAGGTTCTTATTTCCCAACACCCAAAGCCTGCCAACAGGAATTACTTTGGTAAAGCAGCGACATCCCAGGGCAAGAGACATTCTACTTACTTTCCTCTTCCAAATCCTGTCCGTTAATCCTACGCTCGCACTCCTTTGGGTAATTCTTCTGAATCTTTTCCCAGAGCTCCCAGTTGATAAGAGTGTTCCTGCGGACATTATATCGTGCCCAGGAAGAGACTCGCCGCCGACAAAAAGGGCAACAAAGACTGGACTTTTCAACGGTCAGCTGGAAACAGGAGTTACAGAGGGTATGGTTGCACGGCAGTGTCACAGGCTCCACAAAGATCTCCATGCAAATCTGGCAGAGGCAGTCAGACAAGGAAAGCGGGGCCTTTGATTTCTTCGACATGCTGACTTGTAAGTGGTGGAGTAAGACCAGTAAAACACCAGTACCTGAAAGCAAAAAGAAACACGTATTTCACTTCCTGTGATGAATACAAAAGAAAATAGAAAACGCTGAGTTTTACAGCTATTTTATGGAAATGTTAGCAGGTTTAAGAAATTGAGAAAATTCTTAGCTTTTACAGGAAGACACGGGTGTTTCCAGAAGTCACAAGGATACATAGAGCAAAAAGGATAAAAATATTGGAGTTTTAAAAATTCAATAAAGCTCATACAAGCTTCCTACCAGCCCGATCCACATCGACAGGCTGTCCCTCTGAGGGGAAAACGCTGCCATTTCGGTCACGCAGGAACTCGTCATGGAGACAAATACACTCAAAGCTGGATTTTATTGTTTCTGCTCGGCCGCTGTTACATAAAATAAATCCTTTTTTTTTTTTTTTTTTTCTTGAGAAGGCTGCTAGTTAACACGGAAATACCCCACTTTGCAGGCGGTTTGTTAAGAAGGCCGAGTAAGCCCACACATACCTGTTCTGGGCCGACTTAACTCGCAGACGGACCCGGGCAGCCCCCTCACCGCCGCCGGGCCCCAGCCGCTCCGGGAGGCCGCTCCGCCGCCCCGGGGAGAGGCCGGGCCCTCCTGGCCCCGGACACCCCCGGTCCCCGAGCCCTCAGAGCAAGGAGTTGGCACCCAGCGAGCTGCAGCTCCGCGGCGGGGGCGCAGCAGCGCCCGGGCCCGGCCGCAGGCAGGGTAACGGCCTCCCGCAATGGCGGCCGCCTTGACGCTGACCGCCCGCCCCGCCTCTCGCTGGCGGGACGTTCCCGCCGCCCAGCTGCTCGCTCCTCCTTCTCTTCCTCCTCGTCCTCCTCCGGGCGGAGCCTGCTAGGAGACAGAGACCGAGCGCTCTCAGGCGGGGGAAAAGCTAAGCCGAGGCGCAGGGGGAGGTAGTCTGGGGTCCGGGGAAAGGCCAGGCTGAGGCCTGGGAGAAGGCCTGCCCCCCCCACAGGTAACGGCCTGTGCTTCCCTGTCTGCAGAGAGCAAGAGCTGCTCCAAAACTCTCGCCCAGAGGAGGGAAAGATTATAAATATAATATCCTGGGTGCTAAAATACGCGAATCTTTAGGCCTTATGTAATCAGAGAAAGTAATCGTAGTGTTAGTGAGATGGGGTATATTTTTCCTTTGCTTACTGTGGGAAGCTGTTACCCAAACAGCCTTGATGTCTGTAGGACGTTGGAAGCAGCATGGCTGTTTTTAAACCATGTAAATGCTTCCCAGGGTGTGCCATTGGCTTTGTCTTTTAAAGAAACTGCTATGGAAGGGACTGTACTTTTTCTCCCAAGTCACCTGCTTTGCAGGAATAGCAGTGCCAGCCGAGGTGAGTGGGTTGGTAGGAGCTGGATTCCACCCACGGTCACACCAGTGTCACCTGTGCTGAAGGACTGGGAACAACCCATCCCTCCTCCCTGTGCTCACCTCCACGGAACCTCCTGCCTCCTCTCCTCCTCCAGCGTCTGCTCCTGCAGCTGGAACTTCCGCGCCAGTTGCTGCAAGCTGGAGTCCAGGGCTGTGAACCGAGCCTCCACTGTTTGCAGCTTGGTTTCCACTCTGAGGGATAGAAAACAGGGATGTTTCATAAGGACTTGGGCACCGACCAGTGCCGTGACAGTGGGTGACATACTGTGCTGTGACCAGCTCCAGACCATGTTGTTCTGAGGCTCCTCCCAAGCTGTGTGGGCACATACACCACGGGAAGTTATTTTGGCAGGGGCTAGGTCTTTTTGGCCCTTCTCTGGTGCAGAGGGCTTATAACTTGTAGATACTGATGCAAGGCTTGTATTTAAACTGGGTGGGCTTTAAGATCCCTTCCAACCCAACCCATTCTGTGATTCTTTGATTCGATTATGTTCATTTGACAATGAGCAAAACATCTTCCGCAGATTAAAAACAATGCGGTGTTTTTCTTCTCCCATCAGCTTGTCCTGATGTGGCTTTCCCTTTTATAGGTCTGACCTTCCACAGAGCAGCCGTGTCATGAGAAGACTCAGGGAAACAGCAATAAGAAATCTGCTTCATAATTGGTATTTATTATCATTACTTAGTATCTGTTGCATTCTTCCTTATTAAAAAAAAAGAAAGGAAAAAAACCCAAACCAAGACAAAAAAAACGCCTCATCTTTGTACTGTCTTAAATTATAATCCTAAGGACAAGTTCCTGAGTTTGAGGCACTTTGCTTAAGAAAACTGTCCAGTTGAAAAGAATTCACTGTGTTTAGGGATGAATTATGAGGGAATGCAAGCATTTATGCTTTGTACCCGTTTGCTGCTTTAACTCCAGGAATAGGGAATGCTGAGCTTCTGCCCTTCCGGGGGTAGTTTTCCTAAAGATAGTTTTCTTTAAGTTTGCCCCTGGTGGCTGATGTATGTCGAGGTGTGCCCTTGAGAATCCTGAGGAACTCAAAACTATCAAAATGTGAATCATTCAGAGTTCCTTCCCAAATGCCAAACAACTACCTGGGTACTCTGTGCTTGACCAGCTGTTTCTTAGCAGCTTAGCAGAGCATCAGCTACTCCTTATAGACTTTTGGGATTTTTTTTCCTTGCAGAACTTCAGGCAGTGTCAGGTAAATGAAAACTCTGATATCACTACATTTTATCATGGGCAAAACTTTACTTTTTTTTT
>VXBJ01006457.1:85701-98175 GCA_013400055.1 Nycticryphes semicollaris | reverse complement strand
TTCTTCATCCCCACCTTGGTCCAGCTTCGGTTTCTATTATTATTATATTGTTCTAATGGTTAGGGAAATGGATTCTGAATTGCAGCCTCCCTGTGTCAAACACTGTATTAAGGTCTTTACTTGGTTTGTTGTGGTCTTGTTTCATTTATCTTTGGCTGAACAGGTTTTTATAAAGACAAAATACGCAGTAGTCTTCAGGTGATGACTTTAAAAAAAAAAAGCAGCAAAACAAAGCATCAAAACCCCCTCCTAGAAACAGAGGTTAACTTTACGTTGTATAAACAGCAGATTAAATAATTGACCAATAGTTTTCCCTTCTTCCACGCATACTCCATGGTATTTCAAAGGGTACAGTTGTAAGAGAAGCACCCAGAATGCCACTGCTTCGCTAACAGCAGCTCTCTCCCCTCTGCCTGCCGCTGCCTTCTCCTGCTTTGGGTACTGTCTGCAGTGGAGCTGAACCAGGAGGAAATAAAAAGACATCAGCAGTGGCATATTTTTCTAAGTCTGCCTGACCTTAATTCATTGTCTGCCTGGCAGCTTGGGCAGATCCTTGTCTAATGGTTTTCTGGTGTTTCCTGAAGCTGGGAGACTTCTTCTGCAGTCTTTTGAAAGCTGCTGACGCCCTGAGCTTACTTTCATAGAATCATAGAATTGTCTGGGTTGGAAGGGACCTTTAAGATCATCCAGCCCAACCATCTCAACCTAACTCTGACAGAAACCATCACTAACCCATGTCACTGAGCACTGTGTCAACTCGGCTTTTGAATCCCTCCAGGGATGGGGCCTCAACCCCTGCCCTGGGCAGCCCGTTCCGAGGTTTCAGAACCTCTTCCATGGAAAAATTGTTCCTGATCTCCAATCTGAACCCCCCCCTGGCGCAACTTGAGCCCATTTCTTCTTGTCCCATCGCCTGTGAGACTGACCCCCCTGGCCATACCCTCCTTTAAGAGAGTTGGAGAGAGTGAGGTCTCCTCTCAGCCTCTTTTTCTCCAGGCTGAACACCCCCAGCTCCCTCAGTCTCTCCTCACAAGACTTGTTCTCCAGACCCCTCACCAGCTCCGTTGCCCTTCTCTGGACCCACTCCAGCCCCTCAATGGCTTTTTTTATGGTAAAGGTGCCCAAAACTGGACACAGCCCTCGAGGTGGGGCCTCACCAGTGCCCAGTACAGGGGGACGATGACCTCGAGTCCTACTCCCCACAGTGTTCCTGACACAGGCTGGGATGCTGGTGGCCTCCTTGGCCACCTGGGCTCACTGCTGGCTGCTGTTCAGCCCACAGTCCACCAACTCCCCCAGTTCCTTTTCTGCCAGGCAGCTCCAGCCACTCTGCCCCAGCCTGTAGCGCTGCAGGGGGTTGGTGGGACCCAAGGGCAGGACCTGACACTTTGCCTTGTTGAACCTCATCCCACTGGCCTCAGCCCATCCACCAGCCTGTCCACATCCCTCTGCAAAGCCTTTCTACCCTCCAGCAGGGTCGACATTCCTGCCCAACTTGGTGTCATTGGTGAAATGACTGAGGGTGCACTTGAATGTTTCATCCAGATCATTGACAAAGATGTTAAAGAGAACCTACTTTGGTAGGACCTCTCTTCCTTCTGCCAGATTTTTCTTCCTTGGAGCCTCCTGTTCTCCTGCTGGGATTTTGAAACTGGGCATAGTCATTACTGGGTGCTGGATTTCAACCAACAGCCATCCCTCCCGTCCACCATTCCTGGACTATTGTGGAGGGGTCACCCTTTTAAATGTATGACCATGGGCACGCTTGCCATGAGAATTTTAGGAGTACACCAGAACTTCAACTGGAAAATCGGCCTCGTGTGATGTAGAAATGCGGAGAGTTCAGGAGAACTGGGCCAGCTGACATGCTGTGATGGGATATGGAGCAACACAGCGAGAGCCAGTGTGCACGCTGAGCTGAGGTGGCTCCCTATCTGCCGTGCATCACTTTCAGGCACAGCTCATGCCTGTAGCTGCATGAGCAGAGGACACCAGCCACGAGGACAATACGATGTGGTAGCACAGAAACCCCAGTAGGAAAAAGTCTGAGGAATAACAGTGCTCTTTGGCAGAGAAAGCTGGGGGGAATCCTCAGGAAATGAGTATATTCTCCAAGGTTTGCTGGGTGGCTGAGGAGTGCTGGCTGGGGGAGATACTTGCCTGCCAATTGCTGCTTTTTGTCAGGTAAATAAGCTTCATAACGGCCCATTTTTGTGAGCTTTCTCCTCTACAAATAACAGTAAAGATATCAAAGATCTCACCATTAACACCACTTCCAGTGCTGTAGTTGTTTTTTGGCAGCCAGTGCTTCAGTATTTGACCAGTTTCCTCTTCCCAGCAGCTTTTTGATATTTTTTGATCACCTGTCTGTACATCATTCTTGTGTATTTTTAAGCAACTGTAGGAGGAAGGAGGAGACTCCCCCACCTCTCTGGGCAGCCTCTGCCAGGGCTCTGCCACCCTCATAACAAAGAAGTTGAGATGGAACTTCTTATGTTCCAGTTTGTGCCCGTTCCCTCTTGTCCTGTCCCTGGGCACCACTGAAAAAAGCCTGGCCCCATCCTCCTGACACCCACCCTTCAAGTATTTCTAGGGGTTGTTCAGATCCCCCCTCAGCCTTCTCTTCTCCAGTCTAAACAGACCCAAGTCCCTCAGCCTTTCCTCAGCAGAGAGATGCTCCAGGCCCCTCATCATACATCTCTGCTCTACCCTCTCCAGCAGTTTCCTGTCCTTCCTGAACCAGGGAGCCCAGAACTGGTCCCAGTGCTCCAGATGGGGCCTCAGAGAGGGGCAGAGCAGAGGGGCAGGATGACCTCCCTCCACCTCCTGGTCACTCTCTTCCTGATGCCCCCCAGGATGCCATTGGCCTTCTTGGCCACCAGGGCCCATTTCTGGCTCATGGGCATCCTGTTGTCCACCAGGACTCCCAGGAAGTACTGTGTCACATACGTGCTGTCAGGAGGGATACTCTGGATAGATCTTTTTTACTACCAATAAACCAGAGTTACCCATCTGAGAGCTAAGCTGAGGTGGGAAGGTCTTGCTGGGTATCATCTGCACAGTACCTTTAAAGGTAATACGTGAGAACTCCTATGTGAAAATCCACCCAGAGGGGACACTGTCTCTCCTGTCTCTACGTCTGGAGAATCTCAAGAGCCTTTTTTCAGCTCCTCTCCGAAGAGCTGCACTCCTGGCTTCCATCCCATCCCGCCCACGGCTGGTGCCTGCCTGCCTGCCTGGCTGGTTGGTTGGAGACACCGGCCACTGCTGTCACGCAGCAGCTGAGCACGTGGACTAGAGCCAGCCCGGAGAAGCTCGGTCCAGATTGTGTTACGTGAAGCCAATGAACCTGCCCCTCAAGCTTTCCTCGTCCCAGGACAGCCTTCGAAAACGGAAGGTGAATCAGCGTCACCCACGTCCCCGATTCCTCAGCGACAGCCATTTTCTCTCTTTAAGCTTACAAGGGAGCTCTGTTTCTCGGGGCGGGGGGTGGCTGGGTAAGATGACCGTTCACTTCCTCGCTTTGAACCCTCTGGCCTGAGGCATTTTCCCAGATTCAGATAGGTCATCCCGAACCTCCCTCCCACTGACAACCGGACTGTGTGTAGCAGGAGCATGAAGCCCAATTCCCCGTTACCCCTAATCGCCCGGCAGCCCTTCACGCGGGGACAGCCCTTTGCTCAATGGGACAAAACCTGCAGCAACACCCACATCACCACCCCAGGTTTGCAGGCGTGCACCCAAGGGTGCTTCTTGCCCTCCCCGGTGAGCCCAGGAGGACCAGGACTTCTCACCAACCCTTCCCCTGTACACACAATGTGTGCTTACATCCTGTGACCCAGCAGAATCCCCAAGGGAGCACAGGTTTGTTGCGCTCGCAGGAGCTCGTCCCCCCTGTCCCCTACACCCTTCCCTGCCCCCCAGCACCGTGCGAGCACAGCCCTGCAGAGACCTGTTCACCCTCTCCTTCAGGGAGCGCAGGGAGATGCCGGCCTTAGCCATCTTCCAGGGGAACGCCGAGGGGAGGAATAAACGCCGGAGTGGGCTCGATCCTCCCTCCTGGAGCAGGTGGCAACCCCAGGGACGGGGGTTCCAACTCCTGCCGGAGGCTGTTTGTAGAGAGGCTTTTTATAGCCTGGATATCCAAATAAAGGTCACAGCGACACGGGCACGTGCTCCTGGACACCTCACACACTCAACTGTGCATCCAGACCCCGTCCTCTTACCCACCCACCCTGCCCTCAGACACAAAATTAATTTAGGGGTGACACAAAAAGGGCCTACCCACACTATTCAGCTTCTTTTGCTGTGTTTTGGCTTCACCTTGCCATCCTGCCCACGCTGTCACTCTGTCTTGGGCCAAAGCTTCCTGCTGTTAAAGGCTGTGCAAGCAGATTGCTTTTTTACTTTTTTTTTTTTTTCTTTTTCTTTCTATTTAAAAGGTATGATCTGATTCATAGAATCACTCAGGTTGGAAGAGACCATGGGGATCATCCAGTCCAACCATCAGCCCTACTCTCCAAATTCCTCCCCTACACCAGATCCCCCAACACCACATCTCAACCACTCTGAAACACAGTCAGAGATGGGGACTCCACCACCTCCCTGGGCAGCCCATTCCAGGGTCTGACCACTCTGTCTGGGAAAAATTCTTTCCCAATGTCCAGCCTAAACCTACCCTGGTGCAGCTTGAAGCCATTCCCTCTCCTTCTATCACTAATCACCTGTGAGAAGAGACCAGCACCAACCTCTCTACGATGCCCTTTCAAGTAGTTGTAGAGAGGGATGAGGTCTCCCCTCAGCCTCCTCTTCCTCCAACTCAACAGTCCCAGTTCCTTCCATTGCTCTCCATGAGATTTATTCTCCAGGCCCTTCCCCAGCTCCGTTGCCCTCCTCTGCACTCGATCCAGCCCCTCCAGATCTCTCTGGTGTTGAGGTGCCCAGAACTGGACACAAGACTCAAGGGGTGGCCTCACCAGTGCTGAGTCCAGGGGGACAAAGGATTCAGATGAGAATGAGTTGCATCTGGTTGCAGGGAGCTGGCTCGAGGATGAAAGACAGCTAAAACCAAGACGGTTGGGATCTCTTCCATAAAGGATGGCCAACCAGCACGACCAGCTAACGATCTTCAGGAGCTGGGTATGCACTGAAAAAAGGTTAAGAAAAGAAGGCAGATAGATAATGTGTGTCTGGTACCAGCACGAGTGAAACAAAGCAGCACAAACCCAATGTGGGTGAAGCAGGTCTTCAGCCAGCACCAGGCAGTCAGTTTTGTGAAAGATTAAAGACAGCCCAAGAAAAAAAGAAAACCAAAAAACTTTTAAAAAATTTTACTTATTTACCCAATCCATGAGTGTCGTGTTTTCAGGCAAAATTACCAAACCCCATCTGACAGATGGCCCTTCCTTCCCCAAAAAAAGAAGGGAGAGGAAGAGGGTAAGATTTACAAGTTTAGAATGAACTAAACTACTTTAATGAAGTATTAATACTAAAATTAAAACAAACAAAGGAAAAAAATGAATAAAGTAATGAAATGGATGTAATACATACAAAATTGTACCAAGCTCCCAGGATGAGGATCACGTCACCAGAGGCGTCGGGAAACGTCCCAGCCTGGACTCGGTGACCGACAGGAGCTGGATTCCAGCTCTGGAGTCAGGAATGCTGGGATCGGGGTCAGAGGCAGAGGAACAGACAGGGTCCTCAAAGAAAGAGAGTTGACCCTTTGGTCCCTCAGCTTTTACACTGAGCAGGATGCAGATGGGATGGAATCCCCCAGTTGGTCAGTTTGGGGTCCCCTGTCCTGTCACCACCTCCCCACAGGGGTGACCCCTCGAAGCTTTTCCGCTTCCCACCCTCCAAGGGGGCAAATCCCACCATTCCCTGCCCTTGGCTGTCACAGCCATCAGTGTAAGCCAGGGCCTCCCTGCACCATCCCTGGGTGTGATCAGGTCTGATCACCCCAAGAGTGAGCAGCTTCTGACCAACCTGCTGGGAATTCCAGAGTCGAGTCAGTGAGAAGAAGCCCAGCTAAAAAAGTAAAATTGTAAACCAGAAAACTGGTTCATTTTACCTCAAACCAGGACAATGAGAAATCCAGCATGAACTGAACGTGCCAAGAGCTGCAGCAATCCCCACTCAGGGACATTCTCCCCGCCTTCAACTTGCAGATTAAAGATGTGTTTCTAGCAAGCTGGATTCTGCTCGTTGTGTTTGGAAAGCTTTGGGAAGACCATGGAAGTGTTTGGGTATGGAGGAGCCGTGCCTCTGGCCCTTGGCATGCCCCCTGTGATGGGGTACATGACAGCCCTCTCCACACCGCTTTGTGTGTTTGGCAGTGTTCGAGGAGGAGCACAAGGGAGCTGTGAGAGGGGAAACATTTATTAAGACAAGTGTAATAGCTTTTTTTTTTCCCCTGGGATAAACAACTAAATGCCTGAGAGCCCACCCATTAAACAGGCGTTAACATCGTCCCCTGCTCCTTCTTTTACTGCCACGTGAAAAAAAAATCCAGTTAAACTAATTTGATTACTCATTAGTCGATGCTTCTCTAGTCTGCTATGCAGCTCCTGACAAACCAATTAAAACATGTATTTTCACTATGGCCAATTTAAGCTACCTGTGGCAGTTTCACAGGGAGAGTAACGTAAAGCACTGCAGCAGTTCCAAATGCAAGGAGCTCAGCCAACGACACCTCTGTCACTGTTCAGCATCCTCATTTAGCCTTGTGGGTGGCGCTAGTGTGAATTTCTTCCTCCAACTTTAATTACATCAGCTTAGTCGCAAACTAATATTACCCCTAAATATACTGGAACCCGTTTCACTTGAATTCAAGCAGCCAACTGCCGACCCTGCGAGAAGCAGCTGCAGCGAATACCAGCAGCCGCTGAAGAACATCAGGCCAGGCCAGTTCCATCACACTGTGTGAGCAAGTCCCCTTCTGAAGGACACAGCAGGTTCCACCGCCCAGCTTGCTGTCAGCGGATGGAACTGGGCCCACAACAAATGCTCCGAGAAGTGGTTTCCCCTGACATGAATTTCTTTAGAAGTCTCGGTGTCTAAGGTTCTGGCAATGGATACACAGATACCGAACTGCTCTGGTCAGCAACTAGCACTCTCTTGGAGCCTTTGATCTCTGTGTAGGAGATCCAGTTCACCTTCTCTCCGTGCTCAATGGTTAGCTTTGGTGAAACTCTAGCATGTCCACTGGAAGCCGCTTTGTTGATCTTTCCATCTTTCCTGGTGGAAGCAGGCGCTTGGGCCTTCCTTCTCTGCAGAGATTTCGCTGGACTTCTCTGCTGCTTTCCAACCTCGCTGCTGACATCCCAGAGCAAGACTTTCCCATCGTTTCCTCCAGTCAACAACCAGTACGCTCCCGGCATAAAGAGGACCTGCGATACGCCCAGGCTGTGACCTTCAAACTCCAGCTCACGCTCAAACTTGACACCGGTGACTCTGAATATTCTGACTTTACCGTCTTGAGCTGCGCAGCCGAAGATGTTGCCGCAGGACGCGACAGACAGGGAATGTGCCAGCGGCGGGTTAAAGAACTGGCCGGCTGACTGCAGGCTGTCCTCCTCCGTTTCACACTCCTGCAAGTTCATGGTCCACAAGGGGCGAGCTTTCTGCAGGTTCCACAGCATAACCTTGAAAAGGAAAAAAAAAAACCAAAAAACCCCAAACAAATTAACCAACAAACCCCCATACATTTTACATAAAAAAATCAGAGCTAATAGCAAGAAAATACAACCATGCTTTTTGCCCCAGCAGAGCAAAGGCTGCATGGGAGCAAGAGGGATGCAAGATGTGTTGTGAGGGGGTTGAAGTTCACCTGATAAATACAGCAAATCTTTGTGGGGTGCTTTCCAAACACTCAGCAGTCAATGACTCAGACCTCTAGACCACAAAAATGGATGAAGAAGCCGCTCTAAGTGCTTTTGCATTCATCTCAGCAGTAGTAATCATGATACGCTGCACATCAATTATTTAAAAGGAGAGACAAGGAAACGCTAGCAGTAAATGGATGTCCTTATCATTCTGAATTTTAGTTCTGTCTCTGCTACCGACTTGTCCCAAAATAATCTCTTCCATGAAGACATTTGGAAAATGGAATAGCAAAAGGCAGGCAAACAGCAGTTGAGGCCCTCAGATATGTATGTGTTGTGGGTTTTTTGTGTATGTCCATTTTGTGCTATTTCCATGCTGATGCAGGATGTGCTTTTCCTGATGAGATGGGGGGGAGTGAAGGGGTGAGGTTGTGCTTTTAGACTTGCTTTTAAAACGCCACACCACCTCCAAGCCCCTCATGAGGCAATCGCTGAGCCTTCAAACAAACCCTGCGTCTCTCCTTCAGCAATCCCAGTGCTGCAGATTTATACCGTGCCAGTTAAAAATCACGATCTCAATACCTTTGTAGGCATTTGATGAGCATATTCAAGGCCAAGAAATATGAAAGCATAAATCAATCTCATGCAGTACAAGTGTGCTGTTTGCCTTTTTAAACCAAAGCTTCAATTTGTTAGTAATGAAAATATTCCTCCACTAATAGTCTCCAGTAGGAAGCACAGGAGTCTTTAAATTTGGGCCACAAAAGAGTTGTCATGCTGGGTCTGTCTTTCTGGAATCCGAATCACACTAAGATATCAAAACCACCTTGTTTCCTGTCAACGTTCTGGTTTAGGGACTGCTGTTGGTGCTTCATTAAAACTACTTTGCTACTGATGAAAGGCAAAACTTCCCACAATGACTGTGCAGAGCAGAGTAAACCAGAGAGGCTGGGCCCTACTGCTTAAGGCAAACACTCCTGTTTTCATCACAGACAGCACTGCATCAGCTGTATGAATTCAGCAAGCGCTAACAAGCTTTCTGCAAACTAAGCGTTTTCTGTCCTCATGGCGTTTTCCCTGCTTCTGAAAAAGCTCCAGCCACCAAAATTTTAGTTCTCATCAGCTATGGCTACACTAAGGGTTTGTCACACAAGCCCAGAACATATTCTGATGCTCATAGGGTTCGTAACTTGTCCCAAGACAGGCAGCAGCTCAGTATTTGAGAAGATGGCAGCTCAGCTTCTCTTTCATAGAATCATTCAGGTTGGAAGAGACCCTTGGGATCATGAGTCCAACCATCAGCCCCACTCTACAAATTCCTCCCCTACACCAAATCTCCCAACACCACATCTCAACAACTCCTAAATACATTCAGGGATGGGGACTCAACCCCCTCCCTGGGCAGCCCATTCCAGGGTCTGACCACTCTTTCTGGGAAAAATTCTTTCCTAATGTTCAGCCTTTGTGCACGGATGTATCTGAAAGCCAGCCTCAATGTGGAAAAAATGCTCTTTTCATTGCACAAAACCACACTTAAATTCCTCCTGTTTTGGGATACTGGCTTTCACCTGAAAAACAACTCGCCAATTACAGTAAACCGTACTAAAAGCCACCAACAAATAACCATTTCACTTGCACAAAAGTGGTAAGTGGTTACAATTCCAACTAAGAAAAGTTTCACACCATAGGCTTGTGAATCTGCAGTTTAGGGAACTGAAATTAAGCCAGCTGTCATTAAGATGCCAAGCACTTGCTACTCCAACTACCACGTTGGTACATCTGCAAAATGTTTCTCATGGCACTTCAATTAAAATCCTACATCCATCTTTTAGTCAAAAGATGAATAATTGTGGGGGGGGGGGGGAAGAAAAGAAAATAAGAATCTGGAAAATGTCTGAAAACTTGGCAAAGTCTAAACCTGGCAGATTTCCATACATCAACCCCCATTTTGGGGGAAGCTGATATATACTTACTGAAGTCCGTGGCTTTAATATGGAAAAACACCCCCTATGCTAAATATCAGCAGGTGTTTGTTCTAATGGGTGTTAGAGGCGCTTTGGTTTTGAGCACACAGAGCGAAACTGCTCATTGCTGTCAAAGCAAACTTCACCCTAATACCACTAGAACCACGGAAACCTTTGCAGAAGTGACAGTTTTAATCTTGTGCTAAACTAGGAATGCGGTCAGATTTCAACCACTGGAAAGAAATTACTGAAAAACATGTGTTCTGGGTGGCCAACCTTGGCAATGTTAACTCAAGTCTGCCTTAACTCTCAGCACGGTTTTTCCTCAGAACTCTTCCACAAGCGGCATGCAAATGACAAACTTTCCTTTGCACAAGAACAGAGAAGCATAAAAGGCAAAGAACTCTTAACACTTCCAAGAGGTTACTCGGGAGAAAGGATACATTTATAAAAATGACTTGTCCTTCCAGTGGTATGTACTACTTGGGCAGGTATTTACCTACCTGGTGTAAAGTATTCTTGCTAGCATCCTGTCCCCTTCAAGTGCTTTGCATTTTCCTATCATCTGCACTTCCTCTGAGGCCATAACTAGGGACAACTTCTGGTTTTGGGGCCAGCAGAGAGCTAACGTGGCCCAAAAGTGCTTTGCACCACCTTCATATTTCCCCGCCCCCCGCTTCCATAATCTAACTATTAATGAAGACAAAAATAGGGAGAGGAACTGCTGAGTAGAAAATGGCACAAAGAGCTTTGCTTCTCCACCAAGACTATTTTAAGTTAAGGAGCTGTACGCCCTCAGTCTTAGTGAAAGTCTGTTGGTGCCTCACTACACAGAGTGGGTAGTTACCATTTTGCTTCTCTAATAACCATCTACTTGTATGCAAATCACCTGCATGTCCAGGCCGCAGGAAACGAGGCTTTGAGGCCTCTGAGGTCGAAAGACAACAGAGGAGCAGATGTTTGAGTGTCTCAAGGAGCGGCTGACTTTCTTGTTTTCCAAGTCCATAATCTTTATTGCCCCTGAGTCATCTGCCGCAGCCAAGAAACTCTCGGTCTCATTCACTGAGAGGCAGTTGATCTCCTCCTCATTCACGTGGAAGTGTTCAACAGGCTCCTTGAGGGAGCGGGCATCCAGCAAGCTGATAGTTTCTCCATGGGAGGTGTAGAGCCTGCTGGGGTGGCGGGGTGAGAACAGCACGGAGGTCACGTCGTCTGCCTCGGGGAACTGGAACCGTCCTGCCAGAGTGCCCCCACCATCCCAGAGGGTGAGCTCGCCGCCCTCTGCGCCTGAAGCCACTAGCCCTTCCGTGTTTACATTCAAGCACAGTATAGATGACAAATGTCCTCCAGTCCATTTGACCGCCATATTTCAGGGACACCTCTACAACAACAAAAAACAATGCAAAAGCTTGAACTGAGCTGGTGTTGGTCTCATTACAGTAGAAAGTTTATCTAAGCAACCAAACCAGGGCATTCACTGTCATGCAAACTGCTTGAAACTCAACAGGTATCTCTACAGATGAAGCTTTGGCTTGAGCAGCATCAGACAGGAGAGTGTGGAAGGGCAGTGATGCTGGCACCTTTACCTGCACAGTGCCCGAGGGGTTGCCGGGGCGAGGGCTGCTTGCTTAGAGCATAAGGGAGGCACTGTGCCCAAAAAAAGGGGGCAAGGCTCCAGATGAGATGTGCTGGAACAAAGCAAGAGGAAGGCACAAAACAGGTAATTTTCTCCTAACTGGAACAGGTCAGGAGGTTACTAGGTTCACAGATGGTTACTAGGTTCACAAAGGGTTTAATTGGGCCTTGAAGTAGCTCCAAGCATGCCTGTCTAGCTCACAGGATCAGGGAATCATCAGAGCTGGAAGGGACCTCTCGAGATCAACCCACCCAACTCCCCTGCTAAAGCAGGCTTGTCCAGAGCACATCCCTCAGGGCTGCAACCAGGTGGAGCTTGAAGGTCTCCAGAGAAAGGGATTCCACACCTTCCCTGGGCAGCCTCTGCCAGGGCTCTGACACCCTCAAAAGGAGTAAGTTCTTCCTCATCTTTGAAGGGAACTTCCCCTGTTCCAGCTTGTGCCTGTTGCCCCTTGTCCTGGGCACTGGGAACCACTGAGAAGAGTCCAGCTCCATCCTCCTTCAACCCACCCTTTAGACATTGCACAATATGAAGAAGGTCTCCCCTCAGCCTTCTCTTCTCCAGGCTCAAGAGTCCCAGCTCTCTCAGCCTTTCCTCCTCAGGGAGATGCTCCAACCCCTCCGTCATCCTTGTTGCCCTACGCTAGACTCTCTCCAGTAGTTCCCCGTCTCTCGAACTGGGGAGCTCAGCACTGGAGGCAGGATTCCAGTTGTGGCCTCACTAGAGCAGAGCAGAGGGGGAGAATGACCTCCCTCCACCTACTGCCCACACTCTTCCCTACACAGCCCAGGATTTCATTGGCCTCTTGGCCACAAGGACACATTGCTGGTTCACGCATAGTTTGCTCTCTACCAGGGCCCCCAGATCCTTCTCAGAAGTGCTTTCCAGCAGGTCCACCATGTGACTTCTGCAGGGCCCGGTTACACCAGCAGCTAGAACCTGTCCCATCCACCAGGAAACATTCAGTCTCCTCAACGAAATAACACAATTAGAGAAAGCGCCGGTACTTTACCCACAACTCGGGAAGCCGATTCGCGGCCGGCTACTG
>VXBJ01006457.1:34740-84856 GCA_013400055.1 Nycticryphes semicollaris | reverse complement strand
CCCGCCCCCACTGACACTTTGCAACCCCCCCAGCCCCTCGGGGACAATCCCCTCCTCAGCTGCTCAGCAACCCCTCCCCAGCCCTTTGGGGACACTCCCCCAGATGTTCAGCCTGCCCACCCTTGGAAATCAAAGGATGACCTTAAGCAACATGGCAGGGTTTTATCTTTCCCCCCTCCTTTCTCCTCCCCTAGGTCCGTGCCTTTCACCACGCCTTCAGCACCAACGACTGCTCGAGGAACGTCTATATCAAGAAGAACGGCTTCACGCTGCACCGCAACCCCATTGCCCAGAGTACGGATGGGGCGCGGACCAAGATCGGCTTCAGCGAGGGCCGCCATGCCTGGGAGGTGTGGTGGGAGGGCCCGCTGGGCACCGTCGCCGTCATTGGCATCGCCACGAAGCGGGCGGCCATGCAGTGCCAAGGTTATGTGGCCCTGCTGGGGAGTGATGACCAGAGTTGGGGCTGGAACCTGGTGGACAATAACTTGCTGCATAATGGGGAGGTGAACGGCAGTTTCCCCCAGTGCAATAACGCGCCCAAATACCAGGTGAGTGGGCCTTGGCTCGGGTTGGAAGCTCCACCATGTCTGACGGTGGCTGTCAAGAACCTCCTGCCTCGTGTGTCGTCATTGTCTGTTGGATTGGTCCTAAATGCCCACCTAAGGGTCTCTCTGCCTTCCCTGCAGAAGGCAGGTATTTCTGCCTTGTGAGCCTTCCCCCCCTTCATTTGTGGCTTCCTCGGGCTACGCTTGTATGTGGTGTTCAGCACACCCGGCCCTCAGTTGTTTCTCCACTTTTATTTCAAATATTGAATGTGGAGTGTGTTCTGTTGGGTGTCTATTTAGACCCCTTGTTGCTTTTTGAAAGAAAAGCTGAAAAGACCGTTGTAGCCTCCTGAAGCAAGGATTTGTCCCACAGCGAGGTGATCGTCTGTGGTATTTTAGCCTCCTGTTGAAGGGCAGTGTGAGCTGAGGTTAACGCTTAGGCAAGAGTCTTCCTGCAAAAACCCGCAGCAGTGCTGAGTGTGCTCCTCTGCTCGCTGGCAGAGTTCCCGTCGGTGACATCCCTTGGCTGGGATGCTGGGATGTGATGTTCAGATCATTTCAGGTTATTAAAGAGCAAAAGCCGTTCCACCTTTGCGTCCCTGTAGAAGAGTTTGTCTTTATTCCCCTGACTGCTCGCACAACTGTATTTTGACTGCTGGATTTCCTCACGTTACAATGTAGGCTGTATGCATTATAATTTCCATAGTGTGATGCCGTGGCTTTGTACGACTGTTGGCTTATGTTTCAGTTGTGGGTGAAGGTCTGTGTAGTAACTTGTATCTGATGTTCCTAAATTTCAGGAAACAGTTGACCGCCAAGTACTTAATTCTGTCTGAAGGTTATACCTGCCATTTTTTTGGAAATAATGCCTAAAATTAGTGGAATTAAGGGGATTTAGATTTCTTTGCATTTACATGTTCCCTAGCATGGCACTTTCCAGGCCTGACCCTTCATGGTCGCTTTCTGCTGTCCTTGTCTGGGTCTTCCTGCGGCAACAGGGTGAGGAAAGGTTTTGAAGCTGAGTGTCTCCAGCTCATGTAGGGGCTCCAGGGTGAATGCTCTCACTGCTTCCTCTGTAAAGACAGCTCCAGTCGGTGATCCTTTGGAGCGTTTTGCATTTAACGAGGCATGTACAGTGATCTGCTCAGAGAAAATAGACTTCAAGGAAACGCACGCGTTGGTTAGTGCTGGGGAGAAGGAAAATGTGTTGGCTGGAAGAAATCCCCAGGCCTGGGGGTGGCTGGTGAAGAATCAGAAGTTTGTGTGGCGTCCTGCTGCGCTTGTTGTTGGTGTCTGGGACTTCTGGTTATGTCTGAAATAAAGTGCAGTAGATAAATGCAGGGAGCACCGTGCATGCCCAGATCGGAGTCTCTTGCTGTCTTTAGGGTTGGTTTCATGTGTATGTGTGTGTGTGTATTTACATAAAAGTTTTTTCATGCTTATTTTGCCTAAGCTTTGACCTGGAATTTCTTTCTGCTGTGGTGAGGGAATGCCCATGTCAGCAGCAGCACCTGCACAGTCGGTAGCATATGCCAGTGTATTTTTTATGTGGCCCTCGCCGTTTTAAAACAAGTTTGTTGTCTTTAAAATTGCTCCTCGCAGAGCAATTACTTCTCGGTGACGATGACAGCTAAATGTGGATTTCAGGTAACTTGGAGGCCATTACAAAGTTTCCAGAACTCTGCAGCATTCTGCAGGATGTGGCATGTGTTCTTATTCCTGGTGCCCTCGCAGGGCTCATTCGAGCAGGCTCACATTTATTATTGTTAGGTACGTGCTGCCCACTGGAACCGGGCAGCAGAGATACTTGGGATCTGCATGCGTTTGAGCAAAACTGAGAAATTCCCATTGTAAAATGAATGCAGTCAGGAGAGACAGGAAAGCCTTGCATTAAAATTAAATTATCCCTTGTGTTCTACGCGGGCTGCGTTTTATTTCTGTCTCTGTTTGAACGTGCTGACTCTTTCTCTGTGTTTTCTTTTTTTTTCCCAATTCCTCTCTCCCGTCTCTGTTTCCAGATAGGTGAAAGGATTCGAGTTATCCTCGACATGGAAGACAAAACGTTAGCGTTTGAGAGGGGCTATGAGTTCTTGGGAGTTGCCTTCAGAGGACTGCCAAAAGTGTGCCTGTACCCAGCAGTGTCTGCTGTGTATGGGAACACAGAAGTGACTTTGGTCTACCTGGGAAAACCTCTGGACGGATGATGTGGATTGTTCCATTGGGGCGTGGAGATGCGGATGACTGGGAGGAGAAATCTGCTTGTTGGTTAGAGGGAAACGTGTTTTAGAGGAAAACAAAACAAACAAAAAAAACCCACAAACAAAACAAAACAACAGTGCGGGTGTGTGTCCAAGAACCATCAAGGGAATCGCATGGAGTTTGGGAACGGAGGACCAGCCATACTTCGGGAATTGTGTTAACATTTCCTCTTTCTACCAGGCCAGAAAAATCCTCAGGGTTGCAGTTGGTTGAGTGGGAAGCTGACACATGCATGTTGCAACAGATTTCATAGCTAAGGTGGCAGCGCGTGACCTCGAATTATTTAAGAAAGGATTTGCTAGAAAACTGCTTGAGGAAATTAACCTGAGATTTGTAAGTAGCGTGTTTTGTGAAAGACTCCCATTTTCAAACTGCTTGTTCCTTCCCTTCCCTCCTTCGGGCCGAAGCAGGTACCGGAGGAGAGCCAGTCTGGTTGGGCTTTATTTACAATTTTTAACATACTGAGAAGCATGGTCTGTCTGGACTGCCCTTCTCTAGTATAATGATACAAAATGTGTGCAGCTATTTTTAAGTGTATTTTAAGGGTTGTATATAGAGAACACATTGAAAAGAACAGTTCAAAGAAAGGGTTTGCTTTATTCTAACTGGGACATAATTTCGTAACGGGGGAAAAAAACCAACAACTCCACCCCTGATGTGGCATCAAAAATCATACCCGGGACAGGTATATAACATTCATGTAAGTGTTCTTCTGTTGTACTGTAAAGCATTTTGGGATGCTCTTGTGGAGTACGGTGCTACATCGGGTCATTTTCTGTGGCAGTTTCCATGGCTTTAGAACAGTTTTGTTTGTAGGAAATGCAAAACATTTTCCCCACACGTTTCCTGTCGCCAAAATTTGCATAGCCCTTTAGGAAAGGAAAGTGCAGCACAGTGCTGAGCTTGTCTTCCTTTCCACAATAAAATTCCTCAATTTGGAAGCATTCTTACCTTTTCTAATCACTGGTGCAAGATGTTGCGAAAATAATGAGGAAGAAGCATTCAGTTCCTGAACCCAGACCTCCTTTGCAGCTTCAGTGGCTTTATAAGGCTTTAAGACTTGGCTGAACCTTTCTTTAACTAAATACAAATCCCCCACTACCTGAGTATTCACCGGCCCGTTTTCAGTCAGGGCAAGTAGGACTCTCACCAGCCCTTTGATGGGGATTCTGGATCAGGTTCCATGCTCGGGCTTTTCACTTGGGCTGTTTCTCTATGAGACACATCCAACCGCGGGGCCGTCGGCAGGCCAGCTCCCAGAGCTGTGGTGTGGAGGGGCTTTCTGGTGAATCCACTTCCCTCTGAGGTGGGAAGGTCTGTAGGGAGCCCCAGAAAGGCTCCTTTTACTGGGGGTTGCTCAAATCCTTAAGCCCTGTGGCTCTTTGACTCTTGTGTTTCTGTCGGCTGGTGTTTCCCAGAGCTGTCTGAACTATTTCAGAGCCGGGCAGGCTTTTCAGGGAGGGAGAAGGAAATGGTTGTACAACCTCTTCCCGCTTTGTTTGCGCAAGGGAAGGGGAATTGCTTGGTATCAGACAGATGCTGGGAATTCTCTGAGTGTGGAAGAGAGACGAATCCCTCGGTGCTTATTTCTCCCTCCCGTTCCGTTCCTCCAGCGATGGGAGGAGAGGCTGCCGAAGAGCTGCCCCTCGGAATGTACGCTATTACCATGTAAAAGGATTTAAAAGTATTTATTTGTTTTGTGTGGTGTTTGTTGCTTAAGGGCAATGGGGAGGCGCGTTCCTCTGGGCTGCATTAAAGAAACAAAACACCCCAGTGAGAAGAGAAGGTGTTTTAAGCGGTGCTGGGAAGAACTGACACAGCAGGGCCCTGGGGCGGGAAGTGGGGGGGAAAGGAAACAAAACCCTGGCTGACTTCAGAGCATAAACTCGCCCCTGAGGTGAATGTCTTCTGGGTGCAGCCCTGAACGATGCGACCTCTGCGCTTGTTCACGAATTCCAATTAGATGCAAGTAAACCCTGAGAACTTCTGCGGAGTTTTGTTCACAAATTAAGATCCGTTTCTGTTCTTCAAACTGCGTCTTACCCTAGAAATAATTTCCCTCTAAATTAGAAATGCTGAAAGTTGAACATTCCTTAAGGGTGGGTTTCCAGGGGGGGACTCACTTATGTACGATTATAACTTATTCCTGGAGACCGATGCTGGCTGTACAAAATACTGAAATAAACTCTGCTATAATTCAGAAGGAGGAATTGGTGTGGACTGTTGTGACGACCCCTATAGTGCAGTGACAGGAGAGGTGGCCTGGTGGTTTGGGGCAGGGAGGAGATCCATCCAGTGGGAAAGGCTTCCTGAGGCTGGAGGTCTTTGGGTTGGGATCCACCCGGACGTCTCCTTCCCAGGTCACCCTCTGTCTCTTTAGCTTTCCATATGGAAGTTCGCTATTTCATGGTGCTTTTAGGAAGAAGGAGGTGATTTTGAGGAAGAAGCAGGAGGCTGCGTGGCGGTTGTGAGCTCTGAAGCGGTTTTCAAACTTTCTGTGTCAAGAATTTGCTTTTAAGCGGTGAACTTCAGGTTGCCGTCTCTGTCAGCTGCTGCAGGAGCCAAGGAGGTCTGATGGCAGCTCGCCAAAAGCGTAAAATCGCTTTTTGTAGACTGAGGTACTTCAGAGTCAGTTAAACAGATGTTTGAAGTATTTTCCCTACCCCCGGCGGGTGATTTCCCTGCTTTGGTCCAGAGGAACATCAATTGTTTGTAGCTCCCGTAGCAGAAATCAGTGAGATCCACAGGTTTTGGCTTCAGAATCCTGTAGGATAATCCATTATTTTTTGATGAGTGAGCACATTGTCTGTCATCATTTCACTAAAACTCAGAATTTCGTATGATTCTAAGTGTGCTGTGAAATCCGTTAGGACCTTTAATTTGGTTATTTGCTCCAGTCACATGCCTGTGTCTGAGGAAGAGAAGAGCTTGATACGGCTGTTTGTTTCAGGGGAGAGTTTCTTCTGGGCTGTGGTGGTGGCTCCTTGTGTCTGCTTGCAGCTGGTTTGGTGATGACTCTTTCCATAAGAGGACAGAGATGTTGCTGAAACAAACTAATCACAGAATCAGGAGATTGTCAGAGCTGGAAGGGGCCTCTCGAGATCACCCAGTCCCACTCCCCTGCTAAAGCAGGGTTGCCCAGAGCACATCACTCAGGGCTGCATCCAGGTGGGGCTTGAAGGTCTCCAGAGAAGGGGACTCCACACCCTCCCTGGGCAGCCTCTGCCAGGGCTCTGACACCCTCACCACAAACAAGTTCCTCCTCATCTTTGAATGGAACTTCCCGTGTTCCAGCTTGTGCCCGTTGCCCTTGTCCTGTCCCTGGGAACCACTGAGAAGAGTCTGGCTCCATCCTCCTTCAACCCACCCTTCAGATCCTTGGGAGCATGAAGAAGGTCTCCCCTCAGCCTTCTCTTCTCCAGGCTCAAGAGTCCCAGCTCTCTCAGCCTTTCCTCCTCAGGGAGATGCTCCAACCCCTCCATCATCCTTGTTGCCCTATGCTGGACTCTCTCCAGTAGTTCCCTGTCTCTCTTGAACTGGGGAGCCCAGCACTGGAGGCAGGATTCCAGTTGTGGCCTCCCCAGTGCAGAGCAGAGGGGGAGAATGACCTCCCTCCACCTACTGGCCACACTCTTCCCAGCCCAGGCCCATTGGCCATTTTGGCCACAAGGACACGTTGCTGGCTCATGGACAGTTTATTATCTACTGGGGCCCCCAGATCCTTTTCCTCAGAAGTGCTCAGAAGAGAGTAAATCAGGATGGCGTGGGAAGCTTGCGCTGGTGGGGATATTTTCTTGAAAATGTTTGCTTCCCTCTTAAAATGCAGTGGTGAGTCTGCATTTTTGGTAGTCCTCTGTGTGCCTTCTACTGAGAAATGCAATTCGGTTTTGTTCCTTTTGGCCATGATTTAGGTGACGGGAGCAAGTGGCCTTGATGCTGCGGAGCTGAACTTCTGCTGCCTGGCACGTATCTGGATTCTTCTCTGCTCGCTGCTGGCTCTGGTAGCCGGCTGGAAGTGATGAGCTTTTCTCTCCATTTCCCGGTGATGGACGTTTGTACATCTGCTGACAGCGTGGCTGTGTTTTCCAGATGGCTGCCTCTAGTTATTTATTTATTTCCTCCCTCTTCCACTTGCGCTGGGATGATGACAGAGCCATCTTTTTTACTTTAAACCCCCAGTTTTTAAAACGCTTGGGAGCGTGATGTGTTCATTTCGGTCAGTGGTGACCGTCCACCTTGCGCCGAGGTGTCATTCACTTGAAAGGAAAATTAATGAAGTGGTCAATGTGTAGAGGAGGCTTTTCCTGCAGCGGAACCTGCTAATTTACACTGGAAGCAGCTTTTGTTCATTCTGCCCCGTGGCGCCGTGGGTCTTGTGTGACTCGCGAATGAATTCTCCCTCCTCCCCACAAGAGGGCAAAGTTAACAGCGCTGCGGGAGCAGAGACTTGGAATTTCCCAAACGTCGTCGTGCGAAATAGATGTTTGACGGGGAAACCTTCTCCCTTGCATTTCCTTCCCGTCCTCTTAAAAAAAAACCAAACCCAACAACCCACCAGACTAAAAAACCTCAACACTAGAGGTGGTCCTGGAGAAGTGGGTAATGGACATGGAACCTTCTATCCTGGAGGCAGATCTTTGCACTTCAGAAGATTTATTTTTCAGCTGAGACTCCCAAGATCACCTTGGACAAGACAGCAGGGGATTTGGGAGGCTCAAACAGAATGTCATCCCTTGTCACTTGTTGCTCTGCTTTTTTCCAGCTGGCTCTTATTCCTCTCAGGCATTTATGACCAGGAAATAGTGATATTGTCCAAAAAAAAAAAAAAAAAATTAAACACATTCTGTTACAGTTGGGAGAAAACCCCCAACCCAAAATCATTGAAAAGGGATTTTAAAATAGAGCTGGTATATTATAATTGGGTTTTATTCTTCTGTAATTTTACCAGCTCAGGAACAGGGGGTCTTTTCCCTTCTGTGCCTGTGCTGGTGGATTTGTTGGGAACCAGCTGGAGCTGTTTCATGTTTGCTTGATTTAGTTTCTCTTTTTAATCCACATTGTTCTAGCTGCAATAAAAGCTATATATTTACCTGCAGCCGATGTTTGAATGGGGAAAAGTATGAAGATACAACCTTATCCGTTCTTGTCGTTTGTGTGATCACGTGAGATCCCAGTTTCTGCACCTTAAACATTGGGTACTTTTACCCAGGGGCATCACCATGTGTGTGAATTAGTGACCGTCCTGTGAATAAGGGACACCTCACCTTGAGGTATCTACAGTGTCCCACTGCTGGGGATGGGTGTTGTGTCCCCAGACAGAAAATTTGGTTTGGAAATTGGCTTTCCAGGAAGGCCAGTGACATCCTGGAGGACATCAGGAAGAGAGTGACCAGCAAGTGGAGGGAGGTCATCCTGCTCCTCTGCTCTGCCCCTCTCTGAGGCCCCATCTGGAGCACTGGGACCAGTTCTGGGCTCCCCAGTTCAGGAAGGACAGGAAACTGCTGGAGAAGGTATAGCAGAGGACCACCAAGATGATGAGGGGGCTGGAGCATCTCTCTGCTGAGGAAAGGCTGAGGGACTTGGGTCTTTTTAGTCTGGAGAAGAGAAGGCTGAGGGGGGATCTGAGCAACCCCTCGAAATACTTGAAGGGTGGGTGTCAGGAGGATGGGGCCAGGCTTTTTTCAGTGGTGCCCAGGGACAGGACAAGAGGAAATGGGCACAAACTGGAACATAAGAAGTTCCATCTCAACATGAGGAGGAACATCTTTCCCTCTGAGGGTGGCAGAGCCCTGGCAGAGGCTGCCCAGAGAGGTGGGGGAGTCTCCTTCTCTGGAGACATTCAAACCCTGCCTGGACACGTTCCTGTGGGACCTGCTCTGGGTGGACCTGCTCTGGCAGGGGGTTGGACTGGATGATCTTCAGAGGTCCAACCCCATATCGTTCTGTGATTCTGAGTTAAAAATGGAGGCAAGACAAAACCTGGTCAGTAAGAGGAATCACAGTCCCGTTCTCAACCCAAGAGGTGAGTTGGGTCAACCCTTAGGCCCTGCATTGGTCATAACCTGTTTAAACCTGAGAGGGCTGTTCCCTGGCTACAGAACCTCCACGGTACCTGATTACATGCAACAAACTGCTGGTCGCAGCTCCAGCTGCAGGAAGGACTTCAGGGAGTGGAGACTGAAAACCTATGAAGGAGTTACTAAGCCAAAGGCTGTGTAGTTCTTCTGTCCCTCAAGCGTCCTACACGTAGAAGTAAGCCCTGTCCATCGCTTCTAAACAGCGATTTACGAGAGTGTGCTCCAACTGCAGTCTGTGAGTTCATGATCACGAAGCGGTAGGCAAACCTGCCAGTATGGGAATGGTTGGTGACCAAAATGCTTTTCATACGATATTCTGAAGGCTGCACTGGTTAAAGCCTTTCAGCCGCTATCTGCCACTTCCCAATCACCTTTTTTGGTATGCTTTCTTTTTTTTTTTTTCTTTTTTATTGTGCTCAGGTGCCAGGGAACGCTCTTCTCCTGCTGGATCCCATCTGACAAGGGGCAGCTGAACCCTCTGCGAGGTCTTAGGCTGGAGCAGAGCTGGCGGGTAGGATCTTACACTTGGGAAATGCCCAAGAGAATTTATCTCAGCTTTAGGCTATGATTTTTGTCTTATTCTGGGAAAAGCAATTGATGTATGCAGCGCTGGAGCAGAGTTGGGACAAACATGTCACGCTCTTTAATATAGAAATAAGTTGTTTTTACATGTCAGCCTGTGGCCTGGTGGCCTCCATGCTGTGCATCTCTGGCACGTGGCTTGACTTTACTGGCAGCTGCTCTTCTCAGGACAAGAGTAGGGCTACAGGAGGGGAAGATCTGCTTTATCAGTTGGTGCATCTGCTTCAACTTTCCCCCCTCCTGCATTCCTGGGTTAACTCAGGTCTCAATGGAATCCTGTGCTGCGTAGGAAAGAGTGGGAGTAGGTGGAGGGAGGTCATTCTCCCCCTCTGCTCTGCACTGGGGAGGCCACAACTGGAATCCTGCCTCCAGTGCTGGGCTCCCCAGTTCAAGAGAGACAGGGAACTACTGGAGAGNCCTGAGTGATGTGCTCTGGGCAACCCTGCTTTAGCAGGGGAGTGGGACTGGGTGATCTCAAGAGGTCCCTTCCAGCTCTGATGATTGCCGGATTCCATGATTCCATAATGGAAGTCTGTCCCAGATATGGCTGTGGGGATGAGGTTTTGGGTACAGCAAAGGTGTCACTTTCATGGTAGAGTTTGCTTAAAAAAAAAAAGTCAGAGTAACTCATATCCTGGCAGGTTTTGGGTTTTTTTTTCCCCCTGTTTTCTTATGTGAGACTAAGGAGTACACCCTGTGTGCAAGAGGCTGTGCCCGTCCCCAAGCCCTGCAGATTGGGCTCTCTTTGTCACTTGTCCCATCAGCACCACACTAGAAAGGAGGGGATGCTGAGCCCCAGACTCAGGAATGGGAGACTTTGGAGAGTGCACGCTCTGGCTTGTGTCCACCCCTGGCCGAAATCCACTTTGTGAGACAGTGCTGTCTTGCAGGGCTGGTTGCTCTGCTGGCCAGCTGGGGGAGGCCGGGTGGGATACGCTTCGCTCTGTGAGGAGCTGAGATAGTTTCACTTCCCTCCGCATTAATGACACAATTACTCAGTTCTCTTAAGCAGAACAGCAGCAGGAAGGGAGTACGTGTGACTACAGATGGGAAGAGTTTTTCTTGCTGCTATTTGCATTGCCAAATGATGTCACAGCAGTGACTTGTCCGTACCTTCTCCTTCTGGTGACTCAGAGCCTCCAGTCCTGACAGTTTTATGCTAAAAACTTTGGTAAATGTGCTGGCGTAGATGTCTTCGGTGTTTTTATCACTTTGATTGGTTTATTTTATGGTACTGTGCAAAACTGAGATCAATTGATCCACATCTGGCAACCCTGTGGGAAAAACTTGGGCAACAGTTTCAGGTTTAGGGGCAACCAAAGACCAAGCTGTCACCTAACTAACTTGGTCGTGGGGCTTCCCAGCTCTTTGAGGAAATCTGGGAGTAAGGGTCAGTTGTCTTCTCTGGTTCTGGGTACAAGCAGTTCTCTAGAGCATCTGGACTTCCAGTAGTGCTTATCTTGGACCATGACTCGTCAAGGAGCGGGTGGGTTTGGCTTCCAGTTGCTACAGAAATACAAGGCTCTGCTGCTTCAGCATCTGCTGCGTCCTCTGCTCGGAAGACCTTGTGAGGGAGGTTCTTCACTTCGGCGTAGTGGTGGGTGCCTTGTGCAGACCTCAAAGCCTCAGCCTGGGAAGGGTGGGTGGGTGAAGGCTAAGAGAGGCGGCAGGAACCCGGCCACAGGGTGGGCTCAGCCGCGTATGCGGGCGAGCGGAGGGGGAAATGAGATCACTTCTGCGGCTCTCCCTTCTGCGGCCTGCTTCCTCCTCATTTACACCTCGCACGCTCTCAGATGGGGGAGAAGGAAGAGCGGCGACCGCAGAGACGGAGCTGCCTGCGGGAGGGGAACTGGGGGTGCAGCCTCTCCCCCCAGCACAGGGGTCTGGGAAGCGGCTGTGGCCGAGCCACTGACCAGCTCCCTTCTTCCCTTCCCGCACCACGCTGCACTCTCAGAAACATGGGTTTGCTTTCTACTAAAGACCTATTTCTGCCTTCCTTCTATGCCCCGTAGAGGATACTTGCACTTTTTGGAGACTAAATGGTCAAAGGAGGGATCCTCTCTCAAGATTGCTGCTGTGGGGGTTCCTGGTTGGTGTCTACGTCCACGGTCAAATGTCCTCCAAGCCCAAAGGTGTCATTTTCTCCAGTTGCTCCTGCTGGAAGCTCACCTGGGTCCCTGCAGGCTCATTGCACGCTGTCATTCCTGTGGGGTTATTTCCTTCCCCTCCCGCCCCCCTCCTCACTGACACAGCCCCCACGTCTGCAGGTGTCATCAACCAGCACCTTCCTCTGCTCAGAACAACCCAGGATTAACTGCCTTCAAAGAAGCTGCTCAGGGGGGTGTGGAGTCCCCTTCTCTGGAGACCTTCAAGCCCCGTCTGGATGCAGTCCCACCTGGGCAACCCTGCTTTAGCAGGGGAGTTGGACGGGATGATCTCGAGAGGTCCCTTCCACCTCTGACGATTCCCTGATTCCGTGAAGTCATCTCTCTCCCTTGTTTCCCTCAGACAACCTGGCAGGAACTAGGATACTCCTGATGGCTGACAATGGGGGAGCAAAGGTGGGTTGTGGATAAATGGATAACCGTAGAGCAGGAGCCAGCCAGGAGCGAGGGAGCAGGAGCCCAGCGGTGGAGCTGGCCCACAGGAGGGTGCTCTGGCTGTGGGGGTTCGCAGGCAGATGAGCCACTGTGAAACCAGAAAAAGATTTTGAAAGCTGATTATAAAATGCTGATTTTTGTCTCTTGGTTTCCCCTGCAAGAAATTACACTGGAGGGAAGCTCCACTTCTTGCAGAGCTCCAGTTCAGGTGCAGCTCTGGGGCTGTGGAGATGCCCGTGCTCAAGGACATTGATGCATCCGCCCCATCCTGGGATGGGGCATGTCCTTCGTTATTCCCCAGGAATAAACTGGGTGGATTCCCATGGGGAAATACAGCCAGGTGAGCTTCCAGATTTGTAGTTTAAAGTTAAGCCATTTTGCCTTCTGGCCACATAATGAAAGATCTTTTTCTTTTCTTATGTTCATAGTTCATCTTAAATTAGAGGCAACTACCACTGCCAGCTGTGGTAGCAGCTTCTGAGATACTGTGGACCTTCAGCTTCCCTTGTTTTATCCAGTGCAGGTGATTAAATTCAATAACTTCTTCACTTGTGTCTTCTTGATACCTTTGTGCTGCCCATGCACACGTCAGCCAAGCGGCAGGTGAGAATTTGGTGTGGGTTTTACAGATAAAATTTGTATTTTTCCTTAATTCTCAGAGTCATTGCTGACCACGGTGCCTGGGAACGAGCGGCTGGAGGGAGGTGCTGGAGGAGCGGCCTCTCCTCCCTTTCTGATGAGGTCCAACAGGCGAGATGCTGCTGGCGACGGAGTCGATCGCTCGAGGCTACCTAATAATTTGTGTAATGCTTTTTTGCAGTTTCCCGTGAGCCTGGAGATCGTGGTCTTTCCTTAGGTATTTATCTAAACCTTCCCAGGCTCTTTCCCTTTGCAGGGGTGCTGTCTGCATCCTCTCCTTGTCAGGAAAAACGCTGGACACGGAGCAGAGCCAGAGACTTTCTGGGGATGCTTTGCACCATCCTGCCTCACAGAATGACTTGTTTAATTTAACCCTCTCCGATTCTCCATCACAGTGGGAACAGAAGAAACCCGTGGAGAATCATTTCTGTTTCGCTTTGCCCCGATTCATGCGAGACAGTGGTCCTGCTGGTGTGGGAACCGGAGGTGACCTTTCTTTTGGTGCTTCCATTCTGACATAAATCACGTTTTCTGCAGGAAAACCTGGGGCACGCCGAGGTGCAGTGATGGGGTTCCTGTTTTCTCTCGCAGTTTCTCCTTTCCCCTGGGGTCAGCAGTCCCCAGGCAACTGGGAGGCTGCCCTCTCCTTGCACCTTTTCTCTTGGTTTGTGCTTGACAATCCAAGGGCTCTTACGGGGAAAAGATCGGAGGAAAGAGGAGGCGGGAGGAATGGGTAAAGGTCACCAGGTGTAAAGCTGTACGGGGATTCCTGGTCCTCTCCTACAGCTGCAGGAATTGCAGGAGGGAAGGTCTGCTTCTTGCAGAGCTCCAGTTCAGGTGCAGCTCTGGGGCTGTGGAGACGCCTGTGCTTGTGGACATCGATGCATCCGCCCCATCCTGGGATGGGGCATGTCCGTGTGTGTGTGGACATTCCTCCAAGAGGCTGAATCTCCTTTAACATAACGCACCTGTGCCATTGAGCTGGGTTGGAGTTTCATGAAGAGCTGATCAGATCAGCAGCTCCTGGCAGCTCAATCCCTGTCCATTTCACTGTGCTGATAGTAAAAAATGAATAAAAAGCCTTCAAAGCGCACATTCAGTCCTTACTGGGAGGGCTGGGTGGGGGCATGATGCTGCTTGAGAGAAAGAGGAGGGGAGCAAGCAGCAGCTTCGGGACATTTTCAAAAGCCATGTGGCTGCAGGATGTGGGGAAAGCGTGAAATGCGAGGCTGCTGCCAGCTGCTACAGCGTGGAGCCAGCGGCTGCTCTGTGGGGACCAGCCCCAGTGTGTGGCCACTTGCCGGGCAGGACAGGGTGGCCAAAATGTGGCCAGGTGGTGGTGGGGCTCTTCCACCCCTCAGTGCCCCTCAGTGAGCACCTTCCCTGCTGGGGAAAGGGGGTTATGCTGGCTTGGCTTAGATCACCGAAGCGATGGACTGGTGATGAAGCACGTTGTTTTCTCTCCCAGCTCCTCCTGGGATTGCATGGAGGAAGCTGGTTTGACCCTTGGGACATCACCTTGTTTGGTGGCAGCACATGGAGGTATCTCCTGAGAAGTTCTCCCAGGAGCCTGGAGTGGAGCATTGCCACAGGTGAGGATGCTCAAGCTTTACGGTTTCAGGTCTTCCCAGCCTTGGGGTGGTGAATCTCTGCCAGCTCCTGTGTCTCCAAGCACCAGCTGAGTGGGTTTGGTGTGGGTTGGGCTCGTGGCAGGGTTTTGGGGATGAGGAGGTCTTGGCTCTTCTTGTGACCTCAAGCAAGGCCATGGGAATTTTGCCCAGCTGCAGAGCTTCTGCCATCTGCTCCGCTTCACTCGGATGAGGAGTGCTTCTCTCTTTTCCTTCTTGATTTTTATACTTCAGACTTCCTTGAAAATGGAGGAAATGAAACCACAGGGCGTTTCTGTGAGTGACATGGGAGAGCTCAGCCCCCATCCAGAGAAGAAATGAAATTTAGGGTGAAGGCAGAAAGTCCTTTGTGGGGGCTGCAGGAGTTCGGGGGCCACTTGTCCTGGCAGGTGGGGGTGACCCAGGCTGTGATGTCCCTTGGCTCTTGGCATGCTCTGATAACACAGCTCATCTCCTAACTGCTGCAGAAGGTCCTGTTGGTGCCAGCGCCTGGGCCGTGGAGCATGGTGGACATTACTGGGTGGTACCCGTGGATCCCACTGGACAGGGTCCTGTTGCAGGGCTGAATCCTTTCTCCATAGTTTTGAGCCCTTTCCCTGCCAGATAAATCCAGGCAAACCATTTTCCCACTCAGCGCCTGGATTTTCTGGGCATTTGACGGGGCATGGGTGCACTCCCTGGGAGAGGGGAGTGGGGAGGGAGATGGAGATCAGGGGTGGAAGAAGTGAGGAAGAAGGGCAACTCCCTGCTCACATTGCCTCAGAAATGTGGAATTTTTGTCTCTCTGCCTTTGCAGTTGTGGAGAAAGCCATTTACGCTGACTTTCACATAGGGATCAGCACCTGGGAGGTCCCTGTGTCCGCATGGGTCTGACTTGCACCTTGGGTGCTGTGTTTGCTGAAATCCTGAGCAGTCTTAGAAGACCCAAAGGTTTGCGGGTGGTGGGATCTGAGCATCCAGAATGTCACCTAGGCAACGCGAGGGGCTGGGTGCTGGTGAAGGGACATCTGGGGACATGCTCAGCCTCGGTGTGGGATGCCATGGGGAATAACAGCATCTTCTTCTGACCCCTTGGCTCCCATCAAAGCCCCTGTGCTGGGCACTGGAGGCAAAGAGGGGACTAGAGGGACAAGGGGGTAGGTGCCGTGTGGGGAAGTGCCACCCAGCTGGTGGCTTTTCTCCGGCCCTGGCAGGATGGGTGGGCGGGGCTCTGCAGGCAAGAACCCCCTGCCCCAGGTTGCTAGCTCTGCTGTCTGAAACCCTTAAAGAGGTTTTGCTGGGAGCTGCGTGGAGGAGTTGTGGCGTGAGGGTTGTCCCCAGTGCTGGATTGTCCCTGGGAGAAGCAGGAGAGCTGGGAGCTGCGGGGGCCGGTTCCCCCTGGCACCCCCCGCCCTGCCTGCCCGGCCCCCGTGGTTCCTCCTTGCTGGGGAGCTGGTGCAAGTGCATGACCCGGGTTGTAAGTGCTGAGATCAGTAAGCGAAGCGCCTGGCCGCGCTCTCTGCCTCCATGTGACTGCAGTTTCCGTTAGCTCCTTCCGCAAAGGCTATATTAGTGCTAAGCGAGAAAGCGGGTGCAAGAGAAACCCCACAGGTTGCCCCTACTCTTGGTCCCGGGACCCACCCCCACCTCCCCTCCCCCGAGTACAGCCGGAGGGGCCGCTGGATGCAGGATGAGTTGTGGCAAGCCCTGCATGCCACCCCACGTGGTGAGTAACTGCCCCCCGATAGCTTTGCCTGGGGGGGAAAACCCCGCTTGGGGGTTTTGGGGAGCACCCCCCCCACACACACACACACCCACTGCCGGCTTGAAGATCCGTGGTGGCCGTGCATCGCTAATGCCCACGCTTGCCAGAGCCGTGGCTGCGTGGGCTGGTGCCGGGGCTGGGGAGCACCCTTGGGCTCTCCCAGACCTCTGGCATGTGGGCTCTGCTGCGGGGCTGCGGGCAGGGCTTTCCTGCCTGCGCTGCTGCCTGCTCTCCCGGATGGGAAGGCACCATCCCCGCAGCCCCAGCAAGGAGCGTGGGAGGATGGAGGACCTTCTGGTGGTGGGGAAAGCCAACACTGGGCATCAAAGAAAGGTTGGGCTGGGTGAAAGAAAACGTGAGCTTCTGCGGAAGGGTTCTGGGGCTCAAGGTGAGCAGAAGCTAAAGCCCCACGGTCTTTGCAGAGTCCTTCTCCTGCCACTGTGCCGGGGCATGAGGTGCTGCTGGAGACCAGGGGCTTGGGAGGGCACAAGCTGCTGCGTGTCAGCTCCAGCCCAGGCAAGGGAGGCTTCTTCTCCATCCCCGCTATATTCGACAAGACACTGGGGTTCATGCTTTTGTCTGTGCCAAGGAAGGAGACAACCTGGGACATGTCCCCTGCTCCCTCTGTGCTCTGTGGCTCTGGCTTACCCTGCCAAAAATAACCCTCCTCTTTCTTCTTCAAGCACTGGTAGTTCTGAAAACGCTGCTTGCTGAGACCTCGCTGCTCATTTGCCTGAGGTTCAGCTTTTCCTCAGATGCAAATGCTGTCAGCTCCGGTTCCACCAAGTTAGTAAGAGGGCACCTCGCGCTGGAGAGCCCAGGAGGACCTCAGGCAGGGCTGGGTGCTGGAAGGGACTCACCGGTGGCTGGGTCGGTGTCCCCTGGGAGAGTGTTTGGCACCAGAGAGGGGGGATGCGAGCCCTGGCAGTGGTGGGGAAGGGAAGCCTCTACTCGAGGGTTGCAGTTCAGTCGTGTTTGCGAGCAGCTGTGCAGCGATGATGGTGCCTTTCCCATTGTGTGCTGCCCCATGTGGGGACTGGCTGCCACCTCCTTGGCCCTTCTTCTGCCCTCCAGGCTCTCCTTGGTGGGTGTCCACAAGGGCTTCTGCTGGTAATGGTGGCCTCAGTGCTGAGGCCCTTCGCTGGGCAGCTTGTGGTGTCCCAGCTCTTGTGGGGCATGGTGGCCACTACTACAGCATGTTGGGAGCCCATCACCTCTGGGTGCTCCTGGGGGCAATGTCGGGAGCTGTGTGCTTGCTCACAGGGAGCAGCCACGGGCTGGAGGCCGGTTGTGCACAAGGTTCACCACTGCCATGATGGGCTGCCTGGGAACACCTGCGCCTTTTGGGATGAGCAGCTTTTGACCTTCTCACCTCTGTCTCCATCTCCGCAGGAGTGCCGCCGCTGAGATGGAGGCCCCGCTCCCTGGTCTCTCCTTGCTTCTGGTCCTTCTGGCAGCAGGATGGGGAAGTGGGGCACTCGCAGCCTGGGCAACATTTCCCGGTGGCTGTGAGCTCGTAAGTCCTCTCTTGCAAACCCTCACCCTTCTGACTGTTTGGTCCTGCCCTGCAAAGCTCAGGCGCCTCAGCATCTCCAGACTTTCCCCTTCCCAGCTGCTGGTTTAGCTAAGGAGTGGACTGGGCTCCTGAGCCTCTAACCATAGACCTACCTCCTCCATTATCACTCTGCTCCCCAAACTTCTCCCTCCTTGTCTCCCCCCATTTCCTGCCTCTCAGAGCAGTGTTACGTATACACTTCTTGCTTTAGGTGCAGAACACTGTGGACTGCACTGGGAGATGGCTGAGTTCCATCCCAGGAAATCTTCGAGGTGATACCGAGGAGCTGTTGCTTGATGACAACACTATCCACGTTCTGGGCAATGTCTCTCTGCTCATGTACCACCAGCTGCGGCGACTCAGCTTGACCAAGAACCGGCTGGAGCTCCTGGAGCCCGGCGCCTTCCTCGGCAGCCAAGGCCTCCATGTGCTCTCCTTGGCTGACAACCTCCTCTTCACCAACTACTCGCTGACAGCGGCTGCTCTTTCTGCTCTGCCAGACTTGAGGAGGCTGGATCTAGCTGGAAACCGCCTCACTGAGGACATGGTGTCTGTTTTGGTCGGGAACCTGTCTTCCTTGGAGTCCTTGTCTGTGGCTCGGAACATCATCATGAGGCTGGACTCGTCCGTCTTTACAAACCTTACACAGCTGTTGGAGCTAAACCTGGAGAAGAACTACATCTTCGAGATTGACCAAGCTTTTGAAGGGCTGCAAAGGCTGCAGAAGCTCAACATAGCTTACAACTACCTCCCATGCGTAGTGGAGTTTGGGCTGACCCAACTCAGGGTGCTAAATGTGAGCAACAATGTCATTGAGTGGTTTCTGGCCCTGGAAAGTGATGACCTCTTTGAGCTGGAGGTGTTGGACCTGTCCCACAACCACCTCCTCTTCTTCCCTGTGTTGCCTCGGCAGACCAAGCTGCACACCTTGCTGCTGAAGGACAATGACATGAGCTTCTACCAGCGCCTCCCCAATGGCACATCCCTGGCAAATGTCACAGTGCAGTTCCTGCTCATTGATGGCAACTCCACCAATGTTACGACGGTCAGCCTCTGGGATGAGATCTGCCACAGCAACCTCTCCTCCCTGCATCTCCTAGACATGAGCCAGAACCAGGTCTGGTACCTGCCGGAGGGCTTCCTGGCCCAGATGCCTTCCCTGACCCACTTGAAGCTCAACCAGAACTGTCTGGAGACATTTCACCTGTCAGAGGGGGACCCCTTAGCCATGCTGACGGAGCTGGACCTCAGCCAGAACCAGCTGGTGGAGCTGGGGGCAGAGGTGGGCACCGGGGACATCCTGCCCAACCTGCAGCTCTTCAACCTCAGCACCAACAGGCTGCGGGTGCTTCCTCCTGAGGTTTTCACCTACACCAGGAAGATCGCTACTGTGGACCTCAGTCGCAACCGGGTCGATCTCTGTCCCCAGCCAGCCATCATAGGCGACATGGAGAGTCCCCCCTGTGTGGACATCAGGGGTGTTGAGACCTTGACTCATCTCTCCTTGGCTGGCTGTGGTCTGCGGGGACTGGGCGGCCACCCCTTCCAGGGAACGTCACTGGTGTATTTGGACCTCTCTGACAACCACCAGGCATTGTCTGGCAACCTGGAGTGGCTGCAGGACCTTGCTCTTACACTGCGGGTGTTGTCTCTGAGGAACACCAGCCTCTCCTCCACTGCCATAGACTTCTCTTCCTTTAATGGCCTCGTGCGCTTGGACCTGTCGGGGAACTCCTTGACCGTCTTCCCCATCTCATTGGGCGCCCTGGAACTGCGCAGCCTGGACCTGCGGGACAACTGCCTCCTGGCTCTCCCAACAGACATCGTGCGGACCCCTCTGGGGAAGAGCCTGCGGGAGGTCTACCTCAGCCGAAACCCCTACAACTGCTGCACACTGAGCTGGTGGGACGCCCTGCAGCGGGTCGAGGGGCTGCATGTCCCCGATGGACTAGAGGTGACCTGCAGCTACGCCTCCCGCACACTGAGCCCCAGGGCACTGCCTGAGCCTGTCCTGCAGAGCTGCCGCTGGCAGATGGCCGACCTGGCGCTCCTCTACCTGGTGCTGGCTCTGCCCACCTGCCTGACGCTCCTGGTGGCCTTCGCTGTCGTCTTCCTCATGCTCAAGGAAAAGCTGCTGAAAATGGTGAAAAGTCGGTGCGGGGTATCCAGCTCTTACTGATGGCTGAGGAGGAGGAAGAGAAGGAGGAGAAGGAGGAGGAGGAGGAAGGGCTCAGAAATGGTGAATGGGAGTGGGTTGTCAGGATTACAGGCAGTGACCCTTCTGAGGTGGGTGAGATGTAGACTTAACGGATCGAGGACCAGGGGTGCTGGGAATGCTGCTGTTCCTGCTACGGGGTACCCAAAGGGTGCCCTGAGGGTACCCAAAGGGTGCGGGGCCATGCCCGGTGATGAAGCCCAGGGCTATGGGAGTGTCCTCAAGGGGCATGTCTTCAGCAGAAACCTTCAGCTGGTGCTGGCGAGAGCCAAGCGGACGTCACACTAAACGCCTCTTGGCCAAAGGGGAATGGAGAGTTGCCCCCCAGAGCTGGTGTTTGCCCTCCCCCGCCCCCCCACTTCAGGCAGTTCCCTTTATTTATTCACCCCTGCAGCCGGCTCTGCTGCAAAACCTCCTCCAGCTCTGCCGCCAGCCCTCCAGGCATTGCCCCGGGAGGGAGCGGGCATCACCCGGGCGCTGCAGAGAAGGGTCTCCATCGCTCTGGTGTTCCCACACGGGTAAACTCGCCGGCAGCCCTGGGCGTGCGCACGCCTGTGTGCGTGTGCCGATACGGCGGGCACTCTCAGCGGGGCCAAAAGACATGTTTTGGGCTGTCGTTGCTTGGTTAAGTCACAACCCCAGGCCCATCAAAAACAGCCCAAGCTGCAATGGTGTAAAATACAGACTGAAAGACATGGGAGGGAATAAATTATATCAGCGATGATATTTTATCATCAATTTCTTTTCCTCCAGCAGCTGCTGGATTAAACAGATGTGAAGGAGATAAAATAAGAGAAAGCCTTCCTCCTCGTTGCACAAGCCCTGCTCTCTCCAGCGTGTGTGTGTGTGTGTGTGTGTGTGTGTGTGTGTTGGGGGGTGTGTGTGTGTTTCCTCTACCCAGCCCTGCTCGCAGCGCGTAGCAGCGCTCCCGTACCAACAGCGCTACCTGGGGAAGTGCCACCTCGTTCCTCGGAGGGTTACTGTGGGTGGAAATGAGAAGTGAAGGTGGTTTGTGTGAACTTGAAAGCCTTGCTGAGACCCGGAGCAGCTTTATCCCTGCCTCCAGAGAAACGTGTGCCTGAGTTCGATGGGAGTGCGGGGTGCTGCCGGGGTGGGCACCATGGGGACTTGTCCTTGCGTGGGCTTGGGTGTGCTGGGGCCAGCCCCGTGTTGTTCCACCTCACATGGGGTTGTCCTGGCGGGTGGTGGAGGGAGATGGCCGAGGCTGGCGTGGGGCTGGGGGTGATGCTGGGGGGCGGCAGAGGCATGGGGACAGGGACTGAGGTCACTGGTGAGCCGTGCAGGGCTGATTGCCATGCCAGGCTGGGGAAAATGGTGTAGAAAAGACCATTCTGGACCCACTGTTGGGGGCTGAGCGCAGGCAAGGCTTTGGAAACCCAGCTGTCAAATCTGTCTCAGAAAACGGCCGTTTTCTGGTCCTATTTCAGACTGAAATAGCCAAAACCAAATCAGGCCCCAGCTGGGGAATCCCTCAACCTATTTCAGCCCTTCTCTTGCCTGTAAGCCTCACACCCGAGGGACAACAGTGACCTATAAATATGTCCCTGCAATGTCCTTCAGTGGGTCTGTGCCGGCACCAGGTCCCGCAGTCACGTTTCGGTGTCTCCATGGTGGCAGGGTGCCCCTGTGAGCACCCCACTCTCTGGGGCCATTTCCCCCTGACTGTGGGTGCCGGGTCTGGCCCTGGGGGCTGGATGTGTGCAGTTCTTCCACCACTGTGGCTGCTGCCGCTTCTCCTTTTGGTGGGGGGATGTGGGGAGCAGATGCAGGAGTGCACATAGGTAGGAACCCGGGTGCCTGCCACTGCCTGGGGTGTGGATAAATCCTGGGAACTCTTGCTTGGCTTGAGCCAATACGGGGGATACTCACTGCTCCTCCATCATGGGAGGGGTTAGAAGCTTTGCCCGGGCACAGGGAATGGTGCTGGGAAAGCCGAGGCTCACCCAGAGGTGGGACGTGCAGGGGATGTCAGGGCAACAAGACAATCTTCCACTTTTAGAGCAGTTCATATCCTTAAAAAACTGTTGTTCATCATCAGGGGAGGTCCTCAGTGACTGGAGAAAGGCAAATGTTCATCTCCTTGTCCTCAGTAACGGCCAAAAGGACATCCTGGGGAGCAGCAGGATGGTAACCCTCGTGTTGGGAAAACCAGAGAGTGGTTCCAGAAGAGGGTGGCTGGAAGCAGTCAGTGTGGAGTGACCAAGGGCAGGTCATGCCTGACCAACCAACTTGCCTCTCATGAAGAAATGGCTGGATTTGTAGGCAAGGGCAGAGCAGTGGGTACCGCTTCTCTCAACTTCAGCACGACTTTCAACACTGTATCCCACAATGTTCATGTTTCCAAGTGAGGATGTCACGGTCTGGGTGGGTGGGCAGCCAGCTAGGTGAAGATGAGTTGGATGACGAAGCATGGAAGGCAGCAGTTAGTAGGATGCACACTACCAGAAGGCTGGTGAGAAGACACATTACAGCAAGAGTCTGATTGGGGACCTGTCCTGTTTCATGATGTTTTTTCCCGTGATCTGGAGGAGGCCATGGAGTGCCTTCATGTCAAGCTCACAGATGAGCCCAAATTGGGAGGACCAGTTGATACTGAGTGGGGGCAGCTGTTTTGAAGGACTGGGGTGGGCTGGAGCAACGGGCCAGCAAGAACTTCATGATCCAGGGCAGTGATTACCCTCTCAACTCAGCACTCATTAGACCTCATCCAGTGAGGATGGCCATGCCCAGGGATGGGGTGCAGGCTCCATCCTCTGAGCCCCACCAGGACAAAGATGAGGGCAGGCTGGCTTTCACTGGGGCAGGCAGGGTGCAGAGCAGAGGTCCCCAAGCATCTCTTCCCATCCAAGTGGGAGAGCTTTATATGCTGTTGTGTTGCAATTTTTGGGTGGAAACAGAGCAAGGCCTGTGCCAGAGATCTGCTCACTCCCTGGTGGGTAGAAGAGCTGAGTCAGGCCTTATTTTTTTATATTTTTGGCAAATGAGGCATTGGCTTTCATTTCTCTTCCGAGATGAAGAGTCCTTTGGACAAACATAAATGCTCTTTGGTGATGACAAAGGACAGTGAATTAATTGATTTCACAGAAACGGCTCTATCATTTCAATGTGTAGGAGGAGAGCTCTTCCAAGCCCCAGTTTCTGTGCTGCGATGCAATGTGTTATTGATAAAATGGACAGGTTTAAATCCATTTGTGGTTGCAAGAAGGAAGACAGGAACTGTCCTGGAGGCACTTTACAACTCCTTTTAGTTACCTCCGGCATGCGTTTGCTGGGGCCACTCAACTCGGGGTGAAGGCCCATGCCACTCACAGCCCCCCAGATTCAGAAAGCCAAAACCCGGAAAGCTTTCAGAGTCACATAATTTTCTAAAGAATCCTAAACTTATCTTATGCGTGAGCAGGACCTGGCTAATACAAACCAGCTGGGGTGGACAACGGGATTAGAAATTTCGGTGTAAATAAAGTATTTGTTTGCAGAGATGAATTTCTCAGTAACCATCAAGACATTACGTGGAGGAGCTTTGGCTGTAGCTTTACTCCTCACGTCAGGTTCTCCACAGCAGGATTTTGCGTGAGGCGGGAACCGTAGTCTGATGTGGCAGCAGGGGCAAAGGTTTTGCTCCAGCCTCTGTGACCTTCTACCACACCGTCTGTCGGATAGCTCAAGCATGTTTTCCCAGAACTGAGCACTTTCTGCGAAAGCATCTTCTAGTAGTACAAGGCAGCAAAACGCTTCACATCACCAGCTTGAAATCACTGTATTTTCAAAAGCACTTTCAAGACTTAACTCATTTTCTAGATACTCCATTTCTTAACTGTAGGGATTTATATTTGTGTAAGCTGGAGCTGGGGAATTAGCAGTGCTCAGGAAACGCCAGGGTAATATTCTCAATGCAATGTTGATTTATCCAGAGAGACTAATATATATTTAACATTCCAACAAGTAATAATAAAAACCATATGCATACAGCAAAGCTTTAAAATTGCTTTCAAGGCATAAATATTTAACATTTCATTTTCAGACGAAGCTGAATCGAAATCACAGCACAGCAAGTTGGTGAGGTTTTCAGCCAAAGCTGACTGAAATGTAAAGGAGTGAAAAAGTAAATAATTTTAAATTATTTTAGGCACTCACACATAGGAAAAGACTAAAAACATACAATAAGTTCAGGTGCCCAATTTCCATTTCATCGAGTCTGGCTTCATAAATTAAGTTCACTTCAGCCTGGAATTGCTGTAGCATCTCAGGCCTTGGGTTCTCTGTAGCCAACATTGCGTGCATCAACGTCGTGAACTGAAAACGAAGCAGTAGAATACGTGTGCTGACATCATTCTCTCTGTCAGGACTGCGACACATGTCTCTGAACTTCCCATCTTTGTCCAGAATCAGATTTCCTCACCCGACTCCACGTCCCAGCCACAGGACTCCAGCTGCTCATCCTGTGGAAACTCAACTTCAATGTCGTAGATGAAATCTGGGTCGTCCTTCTTCTTCCTGTTCTTTTCAAAGAGCTCATCCATGATGCTCTTCCTTTTGGCTAGTTCCTTGTCATCTAATTTGTTCATATCTTCTTCTGGGTCAATGGTCTCCTCCTGACGAAACTTTTCCAAGCTCTCAGCCAGGCTCTCTCCTCCCAGATGACCTTTCAGCAAACTGTAGAGCTTCTGTAGCTGATGCAGTGAGACTCCTTCTAGGTAAGCCTTGTGCCGAGGATTATTTTTCAGCTGCTCGGCAGCCAAGCCACAGTCTAAAGAGAAAGCCACCATGAAAAATTACAGCTGCAAGCAAATCTCTTCCCATAAACAGATCCTCTTAGAAACACTGAGTGGTCTAGTTTGGAAGGGACCTTCAAGATCATTCAGTTCCACCCCCCTGCCCTGGGCAGGGACACCTCCCACCACACCAGGCTGCTCCAAGCCCCATCCAACCTGGCCTTGAACCCCTCCAGGGATGGGGCAGCCACAGCTTCTCTGGGCAACCTGGGCCAGGCTCTCAACAGCCTCAGAGTAAAGAATTTCTTCCTAATACCTCATCTAAATCTACCCTAAAATGCTTTGAAGCCATTGCCCCTCATCCTATCACTACATGCCCTTGTAAAAAGACCCTCCCCAGCTTTTCTGGAGCCCCTTGAGGGACTGGAAAGGGCTCTAAGGTCTCCCCTGGAGACTTCTCCAGGCTGACCCCCCCCAGCCTCTCTCAGCCTGTCCTCCCAGTAGAGGGGCTCCAGCCCTTCCAGCATCTCCATGGCCTCCTCTGGCCCCACTCCAACAGCTCCATGTCCTTCTGCTATTGGTGGCTGCAGAGCTGGAGGCAGCACCGGGGGGGATCTCCCCAGAGTGGAACAGAGGGGCAGAATCCACCCCCCTCGCCCTGCTGGCCACGCTGCTGGGGATGCAGCCCAAGGTGTGGGGGGTGCTTGTGGGCTGCCAGTGCACATTGCTGGTAAATGTTTCTCTTCTCCCAAACCCTCACGCGTGAGACCTCCAGACTTAGCAGAGCCACTGCTCAGGTTAAGATATAGACCCAGGTTCCTCAGGGGAGACAGTCTTACCCCAGACAACCTCTCTCTGTACTCCCTGCATGCCGGTGAAAAGCAGCCACCCAGCAGTTACTAAAAATGCTGTTACCATCTACCTGTTCCTCTCCCAGGGTCTGGAGAGGATCTGGGGAACGCTACAAGTAACACACTGCACCTGAGAACTTGGAGAAGTTTCGGACAGGCATGATGCGCTGGCGAGTCTTATCCTCGCTGTCGTCTTTGTAGATGAGGACAATGGATGGAGGCTGAAAGCAGATGCCGCATTTCTTTGCGACGTAAGTCATTTCAGCTCCTGCTGCTGGTTGCAGCGTGGTCAGCTTTACCAGGTGTCCTCAGCGACCTCCAAGCTCACTGAAAAACAGGAAAAGAAAAAAAAGGAAAGAAAGTGTGAGTGTCTCTCGGTCCCGTTCCTTCTGTGAGGGTTAGAGCAACCCAAGTTCAGCAAAGTCCCCCAGCTGTGGTGTAAGTCTCCCCAGTTTCCGAACACATCCCTACATGCTCTGTGAGCCGGGTGCCAGGCGCAGGGTGACTCCCAATCCTTGGTTTACACCTTTGTCACTACTTGGGCTTTCAGTCAGGATTACGTACCATGGACAAACTTGTGCTTTGGTCTACCAGCTGCACAGTCAAATGATACCCAAAAGATTTTTTTAAAAAAAAGAAAAAAAAGTACTCATTTTTAAAATGAAAAATGTCATAAAACAGGAAATCAATCCATGACAGCTTCTTCACAAACAACACTCACTGTATATTGTATCCATTGCTCTGGAATTATTTACTTGCCAAACCCTTTTCTGCTCTAACCACCAGGTTTTTCACTTTGTATCGCCTGGCAGTTCATGTGAAAGCTCCAGGTGTGACTTCAGGGAGAATCCAATTTTTCTGTAAAGATGCAGTGATATCTTTCTGCTGTAAGCTTATTTGAGCATATCTGGAAAAAAATCTTCAGAAAAGTGCAAATAAAATTAAAATTTGAAATGTCTTGGAACCCCACTAAGTTTCCACAAAATTAAATCTAAATCTAGACAGAATTCTATTGTACATATTTGGCTATTGTACATATTTGCTTTGAAAAGATACAAATGTACTGATATGGTTCAAATATCCTTTATTTTTCTCTGTTTCTGTCACAAACCCCGGTAATTCATATTTCTTATTTCATATGATAAGGGAGAACCTTCCATCCATCATGTCAACATATGTAATTCCCTCCCTTTAAAAAAGATGTTAAGGGGGGGAGATACCTAGTCAGGTTTTGTAAAGCTGTCTTATGGTTTCAGAGAGACCTGAGTACAGCAGCACACCTGTAACCTGTGATGGATGGGGTAAGGGCAGAGAAGAGATTCAGAAATGAAGGATAAAAGTAATCAAACTCCTTATTAGGCGTCAGTGAAAATATGAATCCGTATTAAGGAGAGGAGATGATGTTCAACGGTTTACTCATCCTCAAACTTAACATATGCCATTGAAACTGGAAAGCTGAGACAAGTGACAGGGGAACGGTTGTTGCACTGCACATGACCACTGGGAGAGCTTAAGCCATACATCGGTCACGAAGGTCAAGAACGTCAGAAGATTTGAAAATACTGAGCTGTAGCGTGTGTGTACGTGCGGGGGAACTGGGAAGCTTTGCCTTACTTAGAGAGTGAAGAAAGAGGGTGGGTGGGGAGGAAGGGCTGATGGACCCACTAAACATGCAGCTCTGTTTATGCAGACAGCACAAACATACTGCACACGCTAGAATTCCGTTTTACAGGAAGGATTACTAAACTTTCAGTTGGTCAGCTACTACACGAATGAGGTTAGGGAGGTAACCCATATTTATCCTTTTTACTCCTCTCCAAATGATTTTGTCTTGCAAGAGGAGAGAGGGAACGTCAGTCTGACTGACACTGGCAACTTCTCTTTTTCTGCCTTATTGCATTTGTCCGTACCCAAAACACTCTTGAGAAGTCCTCGGGAGTGGCCCTGCCCTTGGGTCCTTTTCCAGTTGGATGGAATATTAGAGGAGACTTAAAGATCCAGATCTGCTGCAGATCCTCTTTCTTAGTGACACCAAATGCCCGTGTTATTGTTCTTTTGGCTTTAAATAAGGGAAAATATATCAAGTGTGCAGGTTACCTTCTTCTCTGACTACCCTACAGCCTGCAGGAAGGAAGAAATTATACTCCAAAAATTAACATATGTCTCCAAATCAAGAAAAATTGCTTTGATCTTCAAAAGCTACTTTGAAGCCAAGTTGAAGTATTCCTTGTTAAAAAACAGATAGGAAAAATTTCCAACTTGCAGTACTTTTCTCAATACTGAAAATTAACTACTGCTACTATCCTTTCGATTTTAAATAGTTCTATGAGTTGGGGAGAAAAGCAGAAGTCTCTCAAGAGCGACTTTCACTAGCTTAAAATGGGAAACGATCCTTCAAACTGAACCGAAATGTTTTTCTGAAGGGTCACTGATGATCAGGAGAGGGGGTCCCACCTCTGCAACGGCAAAGACATCCTTAGACGAGAGACAGAAACGTGAGAAGGGGCCATTGTGATCCGCAGGAGAGAGGGGTTACGTATCTTCAGGTAATGCGGGCGGAGACCTTCGCGAGTAGGCGTGAAAGGCTGGTAGCCTGGTAGATTGACAGGCTGGGGGCCGTGCGCGGAGAGAGAAGAGAAACGGACAGGCCCAGGTTCGTCCTTCTCGCCTCTGGCCCCTTCCCCTCACCTCAGCCGGCGGTGCTGATCTACTCCCAGGCCGGGGCCCTGCGCCACGGGGGCCCGCCCTGCGCGGTTGCCATGGCTACAGCGGCGCCGCAGGGCCCTCTAGCTGCAGAGGCCCCCCCAGGGCTGTCCGCCTCAAAGCCGGCGGGACTCGGCGGCCTCTGGACCGTCCCTGCTGCTGTAAGGCCGCGTAGCGGTTGGGAAGAGCAGCGAGAATGAAGCGGCAGGTCAGCATTTAACGGTGGGGCGGTGTTCGGCGATGAGTCCTGCGGAACGAGGGGCAGAGGCGTCAGGCGGGCGCGTCTGGTGCCAGGCTGTGGGGAGTGAGCCTGTCATGGCGGGCGGCCCGCGGCGGTGGGGCTTGGCGCTGCTCCGCGCCGGGCTGGCAGCGCTCCTTTGTCGCCTCAGTGAGTGCGGGGTCGGCGGCTGCCGGTGGGGCGGGGGCAGGTTCAGACCGGACATTATGAAAAAAGACAGATATGGAGGTGTCGGAGCGTGTCCACAGAAGGGCGATGAAGGGATGAGGGGTCTGGAGCACCAGTCTTGTGAGGAGAGGCTGAGGGAGCTGGGGGTGTTCAGCCTGGAGAAAAGGAGGCTGAGGGGAGACCTTCTCGCTCTCTCCAACTCCCTGAAAGTAGTGTGTAGCCAGGGGGAGTCGGTCCTTTCTGGCAAGCCATAGGCGATGGGACCAGAGGAAACGGTCTCAACTTGAACCAGGGGAGGTTTGGAATGCGTATGAAGAACATTTTATTCACTGAATGGGTTATCAACCCTTGCAACAGGCTGCCCTGGGCAGAGGTGGAGTTACCATCTCTGGAGGTATTTAAAAGCTGGGCAGACGTGATGCTGAGGGACATGGGTTGCTGGTAGTTTGGGCAGTGTTAGGTCAGTGCTTGGATGTGATGATCTTAAAGGTCCATTTTAACTTAAACAATTCTATGGTCTCTTTCTGAGAGGGCAGTCAGACACTGGAACAGGCTTCCTAGAGAGCTGATTAATGCCCCAAGCTTGTCGGTGTTTATAAAGCGTTTGGACAATGCCCTTAATAATATGCTTGAACTTCTGGTCAGCCTTGAACCAGTCAGGCAGTTGGATTAGACAATTGTTGTCAGCCCCTTCCCACTCCAACAGTCTATTAACTATTGAAATTAATAGCAGAAGCAAGCAGTTTTCCAGATTAAGTAACTGAAAAACAGCTGCAGTACCTTTTGCAAAAATTCATATTTAAGCCAACATTGCCTTGCTTGAGGTCTCCACTCAAGCAGATACCAATGTTGTATATCAGATGACTGGAGTTTCAGATCTAAAAAGGAAATCCTGTGGGAACCTAGAGAAAAAAAAAAATAAATGGCTGTAACACAAAGAAAAAACACACACACACAAAACATTATTAAAATTCAGATCTTGTGGGGATTGATATAGAAGTAATAGATATGAAATCACACCTGTAACAGGGGTTTCAGTGGGAAAGAAGTGGGGATTATTACAGACTCCTCAGTAAAAACAAAAGCACACTTTTGAAAGCTGCTCTACTGAAGAAAATAAAAGAGAGATACTCAAGTCTTCGTGGTAGCTGAGGCTTGCTGTTCCGCTGACAAAATGGCTGTTGTTTGTACTAAATTGAAATGCTGTTTCCCTTTTCCTGGGAGAGATTCTGGAGGTGATGTGTTTGTAGATTATAAGACTTTGCTTGTTCAGGTTGTCTGCCCATGTGTGTGTTGTTGCATAAACACCGTTAATTGTTTGTTCTGTGCCTCCCTTAGGTGTGCAGGCTGTTTGTCAGGGTGCCACTGTCACGCAGGAGCTTCTGAAAGAGGGGTTTCACAGGTGAGTTCTCACTCTGGCGATGCATCAGGATAATGTGCCAGGTAATTTTACGTCTGAAGAAGTTTCTCTCCTAATTCAGGGTTGTATCAGCTCACTGAGCTGTGATCTGTAGGCATGGCTGGGCACCAGGAATATATTAACATGATCAAGTAATCAACAATTACAGCTATAGTAGAGGAAGAACTGGCGGCCCTTTTCTAAGGTCTAGGAGGCTGTTGGTAGTTCTGAGAAGTTAACGGAGAAGTGAAACTTCATTTTGGTCATGGATGTGGAGTCAGGTTGAACTACAGCTTCCTCACTGGAGAAGGACCTCATGGCTCAAGAGGGAACTGTTTTATAGTACGCGAGAGCTACACTTCATCTCTGCACATCGTGGAGTATGTCTCTTGGGGGACTTTTGTGCCATCTGTTGAAGTGCAGGTATAAATGTTTTGCTTCTGTTGCCTGTTTGAAGGGACCTGCTGGTGAAGGTGGAGCTCGGTGCAGTGGGGGAGGATGCAGAAGGGTGCACAGTGGCAGCTAGAACTCATCTTCCACCAGGAATCTATGTGGATCCCTACGAGCTGGCATCACTGCAGCAACACAATTTAACAAAGGTAACAACCCCAAAAGCTAAGACATCTGGTAGTTACTCAGATAAGAGTATGCTCAGGAAGTTGTAATCTCTGGTCTTTATCTGGCTCGTTGAACCAAAGTGATTAATTCCTTTTCCTGGAAGGAGATGCCACACAGTATCGTCTTTCTGGCATATCATCGTATCTCAGCTTGATCAGCATTGCCTGGTGCAGGGTGTTCTCCGTCAGTGCAGGGTGCTGTGTGTGTGGGCTGCTGATATTTCCACACACTGTCGTGTGCCAGCAGACACAGTGGAGCCACAACAGCTCTGCTCAGCCCCAGATGAGGAGCTGCGGTAAAAGCTACTGGGGTTGAGAGGATGGAAGGTTAATCCCCAGAGAAGAGGGTGGTGGTGGGGTCCAAGTAGCATGCTCAGCTCAGACTGAATAGCGTCACAGCTTTGTTTTTGTCACAGCTTTCCATGTTGCTTTCCTGTGTTTGCTTTGTGTTTTGGGTAGAGAGATGGGCTAAGGCTGTGGCTTTAAGGTAACCTCCTGAGGCGCTTAATTCAGTTAAAATATATGGATGCAAACCCTCTGGGCAACTTCTGCTGTTGGGATGTTTGCAAGCGCTGGTATGGCCTTGCTTATTCTCCTGGTTACACCAATGGCTGTTGGGTTTGGCTGTTGACATGGCTGTTAACTCTTCACACGCAGGAGTCACTCATTGGAGAGGGACTTGACAAGTTGTTGTGCATCGGCTTAAAGATGGAATTTCCAACTTGGTCTTCCTGACCACAAAATCAGACCCATTGTAGAAAATAGGATGAGGAAAATAGCTTTCCCTTCCCATGCTGCAGACAGTGGCCTCTTAAATCCCAGAATCACGCGCAGAACGGTCATACAGGTTTTTTTTTTTTTGCGTCAGTTCTGATCACAGCCACATCTCTGTCTTTCTCTGCTTGCAGGTGGTGTTAATTCCTGATGTCATCGATGTGGAGGCTCCTGAGTACTTAGCCACAGAACTTCTTGTTCTCCTGCACATGGAACCTGACTCTCGGTGTTCTCGCTGTTTTAGAGCTGCTGTGCCTGTGCATGGGCGCTACCACCGGCCGGCAGCAGAGAGTGAGAAAGCACTGGTGGTTCTGAAGAGCCCAGAAGTACTGGTCTGCTGCTGTGACAGTGAGATTCTTGTTACGTGTTCTTTTGGAGAGAGAGGAATAACCGTGGGCAATCCAGAGCTTTGAATCTGGTTCTGTGTTTGTCTTCCGGAGATGGAGAGCGCCCAGCAGTCATGTGAATGCGAGGGGAAGAGAGTGGCCCTGATAAAGACCACGTTGTCTTCCTCTCTCTTTGAATGCTGCTGCTGCTGCCGCCTGACCAAAGGCAGATCAGTTCTCAACAGACTGCTTGGTGTTACGCTGCCACCGTTGTACCCTTGTACTGGAAGCGCTGGCAGTTGGTCTGTTTGTCACAGTCCCAGTGGGGCCCTGGCTCGTTAAAGGTCAGCTGCTCAGACCACATTCTCACAGTGTTTCTCTTGCAGCTGAGGCCACACGTGGCGTGTTCAATATTCGCTATCACGTATCTAGAGTAATCAGTGTATTCTGGTGGTTTCCTAACGCTTTCTTCCCTCCCTGCCTCCCTATATGTAAGGGGGGAACGTAGAAAACCGTGTGTCTGAAGGTCAGAATGGTTGGAGTCTCAGACTCCTGTGAAACAAGAACCCTGATACCCACTGACAATGAATATTCCAATTTACACGACCAGTGAAATCTTACATTTTTGCCACAAATTTTATTTCCCTTCACAAAATCATTCTTGCTAGCCACCAAGTCAGATGTACTAATGATTCTTGGCTCCCTTATCTTCACAGCAATGATTTTCTGGGGTAAATTTAGGAGCAGGGAATACTGCCTATTCAATTAAAAAAGGGGTGTGAAGGCTTCCCATTTTTCTACCACATTTACTACTTATGGGCAGCAAAACACATTTATTATGAATATGAAAGTATTTGAAGTATTGGAGAGGAGTTCTTGCATGTGCTGACTGGAGACCAATAAGGAGAAAGGGAAGAACGGCTTCTCTGTTTTGAGGGAAGAGGAAATTATAACTGTGGCTAAAGCTGAGGGGTTTGCAGGCCACTGATGAATTCTGTGCCCTGTTGAGGACAGAAGGGACAAGATGTGACACAGGTGAGAGTCTTCCTTGGGTACTTACTGTGTCAGGAAAGGAAGAGCTGCAAATCTTATGAAAGGGACTGCCCAGCATCACTTTGCCTGCAGGTGAGCCGGCACATTTCTGTCAGCAATAATTCACCTTTCAGGGAGTAGATTCTGTCTGGCTGTTGTGGAGGAAAGATGCCTCGTTTGGCTAAGTCTTAGGGGCCACCTTGTTTCAGCCCGTCCGGATCCTGCTGACGCATTAATGTCTTCCGTAGATGGCCTGTCAGCAGAGTGCTGGATGCCGGCTGAAGTGGAAGCTCCCTGTTCGGGCAAAACCACGGGGCCCTGTCAGTGGTACAGCAAAACGCACAAACCAGTGAGTTCTGATTTCTGGTGGGAATTCTTGCTCCTCGTTTAACAATTGCTGCCTTTTTTGTATTTTTTTTTTCTTTCTGTAAGTAGTGACTTCCATAGCACAGGAACTAAGCGGTAATTCCCTTCTTCCTTGCTGACTGGCTTTTAATGGAGGGTCATCCCATCCTTCAGACACGCTTGCAGTCGCTCTCTGCTCTTCTAGCCCGTTATGGGGCTGTTTTCCTCGCTTTCTGTTAATAGTTTCCTTGGAATTCTGGGATTTACTTGGCAGTGGTCAAATTAAGAAAGGTCTTTGCAAAACAATTCAGAGGAGCAGCAAAAACAGCTTTGTGATCTAACTAAAGGAGAGGTAAAACCCCGACGACTGAAGGAATAACAAACCCTAAAATTCACTTCTATTTGGTTGCTAACTGATTGGCTAAGTATCTAGAAAAGGGTGAAGTTTCTTTATTCTGTGTTCAAAACCAAGGAAAGTTGGAACTTTAGTGGGGTCAGCAACTGCCTTTGGTACTTGAAAGGGTTGCAGTAGTGTAGAGATCCAGAAATAAGACTAATTTGTCTTATAAAAACCCTGATGTTTTTGTAACACGCGTGCCTTCCTATATTTAAGATACCAGCAGGCATTGGGGATATCTGCAGCGCTTGTCCAAAAAAATCCCAAACCCATGTTTTGGAGCCTCCTGCATCACAGAGCAACCAAGTAGTTAGAAACCAGGAGAAAACTGACTTCTCTGTGACCTGTGAAATGCTCATTCTGAGAGCTGCTCTCTCCCGGGCTGTGTTATGTACATATCCTCAATGGCCAGCCTATGGTAAGAACAAAGATCTGGAAGATAGGAACGGCTGCCTTTCAGAATGGTAGCAGATAAACATATTGTGCTTTGTACCACGAGAGTGGCTGGTGCTCCTCTTGTTGCACATTGAAAGGTGATGTCCCATCTCGGTTTTGATTTTGAATCCCAAGAGAAGCCTTAGGAAAGGGCTAGTTAAATAGTGATCTGGTTATTAATCCTTTAAGTCGCAGTCAAAAAGAACCAGCCTGTTAAATGTGTGTAATCCATTTATTTTTCTTTGTAGGCATATGAGGAATTGATTCTGCAGGTTCCAGTGGGGCTCAGGCAACATAGTTCCTTCGTGTGTGTCGTGACTCTTCTTGCCACGGTGCTCTGCTCCAGTCTGATTCTCACAGCTGTGTGCAAATACGGACACTTCTCCCCGCTGACCTGCTCTGAATAAAGAAATATGGACTGACTGACCTCCATCCAGCCAAACTAACTGAATATCAGCTTCCTAAATGAATCCTGCTCTACGGTTATTTATATCTTGGTAACACGTGAGGGTCCCATAATGGGTTATAGTTCCCTTGGCCTCATTCCTACTAACACTGTTCCCACACAGAAGACTGTTTTGGCTTGTTGTCACTAGACCAAGCAGATGGAGGGTAGGAATATGTGCTGCAAAAAGCTGGAAGGACTGCTACGGTCTTGGTCTCCATTCACTCCCCCTGGCCCAGAGCTTCGACTAAAGTGCTGCCTCTTGCAGAGGTGTTGGTATTTCTTGAATTTAAACTAAGCGACTCAGGGATTGGTTATTAAAGGTACGAAAGGCATGATCTGTCATTAAAGTTTCTGATTTTTAATCTTGTTTACACTGTCCAGATGGGTGACGTGTGAATTTCTGAAGAGACATTCTGTGTTGACCTGGGGTGGGAGAAGGCTAAATACTCTGTCCTGTTCCACTACCCGTGAGCTGCTCTTGGTCAAATTAGTCAGTTGAAAAGGTTTAGAAAATTTGAAAGAAATTTCTCCCTGTAGCAGAAGCTGAAAGGATAACCTTTGGAAGACAAAAGCTGGTGAAAAGAAGCAAATATTTAGAAGACTTGCATTCAACCGTCAGAACAGTGGATAAATATAAGGAAATAGAGAGGAAATTGCTGAATGGAAAACCCGAGTTGCTCTGGGTTGACAGGAGCTCGGCTGCTGTTTCTAATTGTCAGTAGGTGGCACTATAAACTTGCTGTAACTCCTGGGGACCCTTTGTGGAGAAAATACATTTTATTCCTTTTAAGCTGAAAGTAAGTTAGGAAAAGCAGGTGATCTGGGGGAGTGCATGTGTGAGGGGGATGAATGAAAATTCTGGCTTTCAAATTCTGACCTCCTTTTGAGGGCTCTGTGTGCAGCTGGGACTTCTCATCAGCTGAATCGGCCTTTCATCACTGTCCAGCTGGAGCTTCAGGATCCCTTGGGCATCTTTCTTCTGCTTCTGCTGGAATTCAATAGAGAGCTCGTCTTGTGACTTCGCCCACGACAGGTTGGCAAGTGCTCTGACACTGGGCTCTTGTTCTCCCTTGACTGTGCTGAATGATGAGGCTGCGCCCAGTACTTCAGCCACTACCTCAGAGGAGTCAGGCACTGCATCTGCCTGGGGGGAGGGAGGAACTAACCAGAATAATCACGGAGAGATGTGGCTGCCTGTTTAACCGCATCAGCACCACGGAGCAGTATCCTAGCACTTGTCTCTGAGGGGGATTTTTAATTCCCAGAGTTAAGTTTGTTCTTGGAGCTCACTCTCCTACACAGGTAAGTTGCTCTGTGTTGCAGTCTGACCCATGGAATGGCAACATCCCAGATTCTCACTCAGCTCTGGCAGGTCTTTATCACCTAGAAGCTCACAGTTTGTTGTTGTTTGGTTTTTTTCTTTAACATCAGGTTATACCTACCTGTTGCAAATGACAGGTTGAATCCCTTAGCTAAAACAAGCTGTGCCATGTATCATAGTCTTGTGAAAGGAAACGGTAATGCCCTTTGGAGAAGTGAGGAAAAAAAATACTGCAAGCGGCAAAAACCTGTGAGATTTGGAAGTCTGTAAGAGTGAAGATGTGAGAACGGAAACCCACATCGGTGATAAGATGCTGTAGGAGAAACTGAGGCAGGAGGGGCTGGAATTCCAGGGAGCTCAGCACTGCCAGTACTAACCAGACAGTTGACTTCAGAACAGTCTGAGCGTGCACTGATCAGCTGGGCTGGCACCTGGCTCACTAAGGGTCTCTAGAGCTCATCAGGATCCCACCAATAAGCTTTTCAGCTGCACTTGAGTTACATGGATTCTGATTAATGTAAAATCTGAGAGAAATGGCAGAACTTCTCAATGGATGTTTTTGTGTTATGGCAAATAGCAAATACTTGCTGTTTCTTAAGCCCATAGCATTTGTATTGTAAAGATGGTAGACAAGTTTTTCTTTAAAAGTTGTAAATAACTAATAACTATCCTAGTGTTAAGTATGCAGGTATTTCCCAGTGAAACCTTTCCCATACCAGAAACTGCTGTCATTAAGCAAGCACAGCATTTAGCAGGTGTGCCCCGATGGTATGCTGGACGCAGGAGGACGCAGGTGCCAGCCATACTGGGATCACTGGCAGAACAGAGGAGGGAGCCGTGAAGCAGTTGTTTGTTTCTCTGTGGAAAAACTCTGGCAGTTCTGGAGACAGAAACGAGGTGGCTGTGAGCTCTTAGCAGGAGAGCGTAGGGTCAGACACAAACATATCCATCATTAATGTGTGTAAGGAGAGAATTAGAGCAGTGAAAGAAAAGGGAAAGGGCAGGAGTGTTAAAGGCCACATCAAGAGTTAAGACTTTCTGAATCACAAAAAAATGGCTGCAACAAAAACCACCCCTCCTCATTTGTTTAAAAAGATGTGCCTTGGGGAGGGAGCCAGAAGAACGGGGAGGGGGATAAGAATTCGGTTTGGATCACGGGCCAAGTGGGTTTAGGGGTACAAGGGTTGAAGCAGCGAGGAGAAGTAACCTCACCTTATCGGGAAGGGAAGTAGAGCTGAGGGTAGTGTGAAGTTCAGATACGTGCTGTGGTTTCTTAAGAGGTATGTGCAGAACTGGCGAAAGCTTGATTCTGGGAGGGTCGAATATGGAGTTGAGTCAGAATGGGAAAGCAACAAAGCAATTTGCAAAGAGAAGTGCAGGTGATGGCCTTGCCCACTGTAGGATGCAGAGCAGAGCAGTCTCCAGCAGCCACAGCTGGGTCACTTTGGAGTACAGGGAAGAACAGGGCTGGGATAAGGCAGGTCTGTAGGGGCAGGTTTTCTGTGGCCATTGGCTCTGCAGTAATTGTGTGGAGGGTTACAAGGGTAAGACCTGCCAAGCACTGGTTGAAAGCAACAGAAGCTGGGACATCTGATTTGTACTCTTCGTGCCTGGACCTGCAGGGAGATTTGAGGCTGTAGTGCAAGCCTGCTACTTTCCCCCCCAAGAACTTCATGAAGAGGAGCTTCACAATGTACGTTCTTCTCCTTCTGAAGGAAAAACCAGATGTTGCTTCCAGCTTGGGCTGACAGAGGAGACGAGGCCTGAGCTGCAGAGCGGGTGGATGTTTGGGGAAGTCATCTGGAGGATTAAACACATACCACAGGAATCTGGGGCAGGAGGGAGATGCCTGGAGGGCAGGTTAGTAGGGCTCGAAGGTTTAATTTGTTGTCAGCTGTACTGATACAGAACTGAGCCCCTTCCAGTACTTTCAGGGCAAGAGCAGGTGTAGCTCAGATACGGAAGGTGAAGCATGCTCTCAGACACGCTTCCCAATCTCCCTGTCACAGATGGGGCTCACTGCCACCTCCCATTACCTCAGTGAGATGGTGTGGACCTTAAAGAGATATTAAAACACAGCAGGAACCATAGAATGGTTAGAGTTGGAAGGGACCTTAAAGCCCATCCAAGTCCAACCCCCCAGCCCTGGGCAGGGACACCTCCCNCTCGGCCTTCGGAGACGAGCCCGCACCAATAGGCCCAACCGGCTCCCTCAGGAGCCTGCCCGCGTCTCCCATAACCCCTGGCGTACCACCGCGGAGCGTCACTTCCTGCCTGGGCGCGATGGCTGCCGGGAGTTGTAGTAGTGTGGGCGGTGCCCCGCGCGGCGGTTCCGCTTCCCCCTCCGGCTCCTGCCGCTGCCTCCTCGGTGGGTCCTGCCGCCGCCATCGTAGAGGCCGCGCCCGCTCAGCCCCCTCCGTCCTCCGAGGCGGCCCGGTGAGTCCGGTCCCACCTGCGCCCTTCCCTCCTTTGTGGAGGCCGCCGGGCTTGCGGCGGACGGCGGATCCCTCCCCTGCCCCGCCGCCTCAGGGAGCTTCCGGCAGCGCGGCCCCGCCGCCTCAGGCAGCCGGGCGGGCCGAGCTCTACAGGGCGGCGGTGGGGACCGGAGCTGGGCCACGGTGGGCTCCGCCTCGACCCGTTCCCGTCCTGGGGGTGGTGTTGGGGTGTGTGTGTCTCGTAGTCTTTGGGAAATTGGTTAAAACCTCGTTACTCTTGGTGGGAAGCGTCGGCGGGGATATTGCTGGTTATACATCCTCATGGAAAAACAGCTGTTTAAATACCGCAAGGGGAGCGCGGAGCCCTCTCTGCCGCACGCAGGCGATGCAGCGGGTTGTTGAATGCAGCGGTGCCTCGGCAGCCGCTGTCATGCCCGGGTGGCCCGTTAGCCCAGAGCTTTCCGTGCCACTTGCGAACTGTTGCTCTTCATGTCCTTGCCCTGTTTCTTTTTCCTCCTCCCTCCGTTTTCCGCTTTACTCTTGCTACTGCTGCTTTTCATAATTACTCTGTCAAAGCTGCGCAGGCCAAGGTTTCCTTGTTTGAGGGTATGCTGTTCCGGCAGCAGGGAGGGTGAAGTTGGTGGTAGTCTCCGGGGTGTGAGCAGCTGCCCAGTGGTTTGTTGGGGAGTGGGGAGTTCATCCGTGCGTCCCTCAAGAGCAACATCTGTCTCACTTTGCTGGTGGCCACTATAAACCGGTTCATGTGCTTCCTGACGGTGAGTGAAGGCGGCCCAGACGTTGCCACGGTTTAATAATCATTACTTTGGATGTCTTGCAATCCTAGCAACGTTAGGTGTGATCCCAACATGGTGTAATGTGTTTTGTTTTTTTTTTTTTTTAATCTTATTTCTGTCTTTCTCTGGTTTTGTCTCTCTTATTTTTTTTCTTTTTTTAATTGCTCAGGGGAGTGTTTTTTACGCTTGAAAAAGCAGGCCTGCTCTAGTGAAAGTCTGGGTTTTGCTTTGCAGGATGGAGAGTCCTCACAGTGTGAGCCCTGAGGTGGTGCCTCCCTTAAAAAAAAAAACAACAAAACATGGGGTCTAGGTACTTCATGATTCTGTTCCTTCATTTAGGAGATGGAGGTAATGTAATTTATAGAGAGACTGTTTTGAAATATCCGTGTGTAGCCAAATGAGCCGGTCCAGCTCTATATTACCAGAGAACTGATAAATTAGTCATATCTTTATTACAAACTGAAATAGGAGCAACACAGAAGTGCAAAAATGCAACGCTTTTTTGTTATGAGTTTTTGTGTGGACTCTTTAAAATAATAGGAGCATTTAAAAAAAAAAAAAAAAACCCAAACCAAAACCACCTTTGAATAATGTTTTAGAGGAAGGAAAAGCCTTTTTCTGAAGTTCCTTGGGTGGATAGTTCAGTTCTTGAGGCCAGCGCAGAAATGCTTGAGAGAGAGCTACTCAGCTCTTCTGTGTTGTCTAAGTTGTGGTATTTGACTCAGCTTTGTGAAGCTAGAGGTGGTAAAACAAAAAAGTTGGGCTATGAAATGGGGGATGATCCCTCTGTCCCTACACCTTGTGCTTTCCAGCACGGTGCAATGTGTTTCTGGTGCATCCAAGGTGTGTGCTTTTCCAAGGCGCCGTGCAGCAGCTTGTCAGGCTGACCGAAATTCGTTCTGAGTTACGGCTCGGGCCTGTCTTTCTGGAGGCACCTGCTTGTGTTCCCTCTCTGGGCCGGGTGCTGGCGTGGATGGGTGAATGCTTTGACCATGTATGGCAGGTCTAATCTGGTGCTTATTTTAAAATCTATCCTTTTGAAAACTCAGGGGTGCTCATGTTGTTTAACTCAGCCTTTTGATTATGTGTAAAAGAAAATTATCCAAGCACCTTTGTTTTTTTAAATGACTGTAGGAAAAGTGTTAAGGGATGCTGTGCATTTTGTTCTTGTGATGGTATGAAAGGCCTTAAGGATCTGACTCTAGGTCTATGTGTTTTACTAACAAGAGGTACTCCTGCTTCAGAGTTCGTGCATTCCTCCTCTCTCTTCTCCTCCGTTTTCTGCATTAGGAGGTTTTGGAGGTGCTGGGAGCTTCCCTGTGAGTTTTGTGCCAGTATACTCTTGTTTCTTACAACGCGCACATTTATTGACACGCCTGTTGCAGCAGCCACAACAAAGAAAAAGCCATTTGTTCTGTAAACAACCCCTAGTTACAGAGACGCTGTTCTAGATGGCCGGGCCCAGCGATAACACCAGCTGAGATGCAAGTCCTGGGCTCAGGAACTGAGAGGCCAGGCAGAAAGCTTTGAAAGTGAGTCCACTCAGCAAACTCCACTCAGCAAAGCATCCAGGAGGAGAAGGCTAGTGGAGGTGTGTGGGGATGGGGGAGAGTAAGAAATCATAGAATCATAGGATGGTTTGTGTTGGAAGGGACCTTAAAGATCATTGAGTTTCATCCCCTTCTGCCCTGGGCAGGGACACCTCCCACCAGACCAGGTTGCTCCAAGCCCCATCCAGCCTGGCCTTGAACACTCCCAGGGATGGGGCTTCCACAACTTCTTTGGGCAACCTGTTCCAGGCCCTCACAACCCTCACAGTAAAGAATTTCTTCCAAATCTAATCTAAATCTCCTTTCTTTCAATTTAAAATCATTACCCCTGGTCCTATGGGTGCATTCCCTGAAAAAGAGTCCCTCCCTAGCTCTCCTGTAACTCCCTTCAGATACTGGAAGGCTCCTATAAGGAGAAAGGAAGGACTAAAGAATTGTAAATGGCATCCTAAAGAATTGTATTTCTGCTGGAAGATGGGAAAAGGTGCAGCTGAGTTGCCACAAGAAGGCATTTTTGGCCCTTTCCATTCTTTTTCCAGAAACATAGTGTTTGCCATTGGTTCTGCCCTGTTCTTATCAAAGCAGAGGCACTCTCTTGGGCTAGGTGGGAGATTCAGAAAGGCTACAGCAAGCTCAATTTTTAATTTACCAAGGAAGCACCTCCTTCCTAAATCTAAATCAAACCTGTCTGGCCCAAAAACTTTGAGAGAGCTCTGTAGTTGCACAACATCCTCTTGGAGAGGTTTCTGTGCCTTCTGCGGTAGTAACAACATCCAAGTGAGCCTTTCCAGTGAAGTTTAAAGTTGCAAACTTAAAAGTTGCTGAGGTTACTGCTTGCCCTGTCAAGTGCAGCGCTGCTAAAGGTGACTCGTCGCTCCAAGCGCTTGGGTGGCAACCTCAGCCACCAGGTTGACTCTCAGGAACAATATGGTCCTCTTCATGCAGCGCTTGGCCAGGGCTATGTTGGTTCTGCATCTCGACAAGGTCAGTTTGACTGGGGGGAGCGCTGTGGAGGAGGCTGCATCTCCTGTGAGCTTTTGGGATTTGCAGGATTTTGTTAGAAAAAAAGGGTGTTTTCTTCAGCCCTCTGGTGTAGTGTGGCCGTAGGACATGAGGGGCATGGGCCTGTGCGAGGAAGAGGGGAAGCTCTGGGCTCTGACTGGTGGGAGGGTGGCCGTGCTTGTGCAGGGGCATGGCAGGCGGTAGGTGAGGAGGAGGAAAGAGATCCAGGGCCCTTGCAGAGGGAAAATCCTTGGGGAAGGCACCAGTTTTGAAGGCAGGAGCCGTTTTGAAAGCAGCTGCCAGGAAACCCTGCAGCATTCCCTGAAGGCTTAAGGATTCTTTCTGTGCTTTGCTGTTTGGAATTAGGGTGTCTTGAGGTTGCTGTGGTGTAAGATTTTATTAATTCATTTCTCTGAAAGCGCTTATTTGCATTTAAATGCAGGTGGTAAGGGGTAGGGGATGTTTCAAGGTGAGAAAGGGAGATGTACCAGTGACCTACCCAATGGGGCCCAGGCTGAGATGCGTAGGTTGAACTCACCGGTTACGTTTAAGCCTTACTTTCCTTAAGACATCTCAGAGCGTGATTTTACCTGAAGTTGTGCCTTACTTCATTGGAAAAAATAATGTTTTAGTGCTTGTATTGTGGCTGATGTAGTGGACAGCATCTGTCATCAAGGACAGGAAACGCTGGGTTTGGTGCCAGTTCTGAATTGCAACTTCAAAAAGTTGATCATTTGTCGTATTTTCTCAGCTTCTTTCTACTTTTCCACCTTGGGCACGGGGCTTAATTGGGCTGTGAGTATGTCTCACCTGGCAGGCAGGCAGAGATGGAAATGTTAGGAACATGCCTTAAAAATGACAGGAGTTTTTGGTTTTGCTGTTTAGATAAATTTGGGGTAATCGGACACACCCTGTCTGTGAGTTCACAAGAGGAATTCCTTGTCCTTTCGAAAGGCTGAGGTTACACTACATTGAAATGCTTCAGGAATTAAGGTTAGACTAGGTGGCCTTTTAAGGTCTCTTGCCACCCAAATTATTCTGAAAACTATTGATGAGGATTATTTATTTATTTTCTTTTCTTCCCTTCAGGCAAGACAAGTGGATTTTGCAATTCTCAAATTGATGTCTCGAATCTCTGTTCATAAATTTCAAAATGCTTTTTTTAAAAAAAAAAAATAAATCTTCAGCTGCTAATGATGTCAGCGTTGTTTTAATGGAAACACCTCTCTAGGGAAATAGAATGTTTTTAAGATTCCTAGAAAGTATTAAGTGCTTTGTCTAATAGACAGGCTGTTGTTTCCCAAAAGATCTAAGCCCTGGGGTTGGTGTAGCTCTGGCAACGACAACTTTGCCCAAAGTTCTATGCTTTGAGCGGTGTGAGCTTGTTACCGAAAGACTGGATGTTGTCCTGGAAGATACGGGGTTACCTGTTGCCATCAGCTGTGCTGGTCAGGGCTGTTCTCTGTCAATGAGTAAAAAACTGTCTCCTGTCTTGAAAGGAGTGAGTTTTGGTAAGACGGGTTTAATTCCTTTGAATTCTGGAGTTTCCATTTTAAAGAAAAGCTGCTGTAGGAAGGAACCAACCCGTGAGGGCAATGGTGAGTGTGGGGAGAAAAGTGGGGTTAAGAAAGGGTTTTAAGGGAATGTGAACCAGGCTGAGGGAAGCTGGCAGGTGTGCTAAGGGGTGCAAATACACTAAAAAGCCCTTGCAATTCAACGTTTACTTTTTTTTTTTTCTTCTTTCTTCTGAAGTTTTTTGCTTCCTGTTTAGGTGCTGGATGTTTGACTCAGTGTGTACCCTCAGGAGTTTGTAACTGTCAGCATAGGCAAGCTTTCCCCTAGCTTCTTTAATTAGAATTTTGCCCAATACTGTGGGGTTTATTTTGGAAACAGATGTAATACTTTCTACTTTGTTCTTCATGTACAATCATTCTAGAACTAATGGAGGTATCTTTGGGACAAGTGAGAGAAAAGGCTGCTTCTCGAAGATACTTTTTAAAATCACCTTTGAACGTTTAAGCTCTTTCTTTTGAAAAAGTCACAGATCGAATGAGAACCTGGAGGAATAAAAATGGGAAAATATCTTGAACCTACTGTGAATGGACACCCTCTTTTAAAGGGATCTTCTGGGGATTTGGGCTTTGCTTACCCAGAGGTCAGACAGAACCTGGTTGGGCAGTTTCTTGTGGAAGCTCATTGGAAGGGGCTGAATTGAAAGTATGCTTCAGCTTGTGCATTATCTGCTTCAGGGTGTTTAAAAAAAAACCAAGTTGTTTGTTAATATTTTTAAATGAGCAACTTCTAGAATTCCAAAATGTTACTTGAAAGGCAAAAGAGAAGAAATGTAAGAGTCTTTCAACTTTTTCTTCTGTTTTAAACTGTTTGTCTAATCAGGAATTCATAGGACAAGAAATTAAACATTTTTGACCTTTTTGCCAGGATTCAGGATATCAGCATCGAGGAAAAACAATTTCTGGCTTGATTCCAGGTGCTGCTGAAAAGGGCCTCTTTGGAATTCAGGAGGTCATGGAAAGGAGCTCCCTCTCCTGCTAGGGGCAGGTGACATCAATCCGATATCCCTGAGGCTGCCTAAAATGCCAGCAGGAGGAAAAAGGCCGAAGCGGGAGAACAGTCATCCACACTGGGCATCCCAGGTCCCTGTCCCAAGCTCTTTGTGGCCCGTTTGCACTGACACGTCGCTTTAAATGCACACACTATGGCAGTTTTCCCACCGCCATGTTGGTGTGCCATGAGCGTGCCGGGAGATGCCTCCTAGTTCAACAGGTGGCATGAAAGGTTCAATAAGGCCAAGGTCCTGCATTTCGGTCCCACCAACCAAAGTGACCAGNCTGGAGAAGAGGAGGCTGAGGGGAGACCTCCTTGCCCTCTCCAACTCCCTGAAAGGAGGGTGTAGAGAGGTGAGTGGTGGCGAACTGGAGCCTGCCCAGGGAGGTGGTGGCGTCCCCACCCCTGGAGGTATTTCAGAAAGGAGTAGATGTGGCACTTGAGGGCATGCTCTAGTGGCCAAGATTGTATGGTTATTTTGTGTGTGTGTGGTTGGACTCAGGGATCTCAGAGGTCCTTTCTAATCATGACAATTCTGTGAATAAAATGTGCCTTCGTTTTCGCAGCTTGTGGCGAACAGAATGTGGTGACTGGGTTAGTGGTTGACATGGACAGTGTTTGGCTCTTAGTTGAGTCGTCTTCTGAACCTGGCTGACCTCCTACATGATCTGGGCTGGCTGTGACTGCTTTTGCTTGCTTTGGGCCCACAGGTTGGCAGCAGTTCGTGAAACACTTGGCGTTTCCTACTAGTGTTAAATGAGCTGGGTGCTTGAGGTTTTCACAAGGCTGTTAAGTCCACCTGCTGCTACTAATTGATAGGCGACATTAAGGCTGCTGCTTGGCTTTGCACCTGGGTAAATATGAGAGGTTGGGTTGGAGGGGCAAAAGGAGAGGGTCCTGCTCTCTCCCCTGGCCCCCAACCAGTTGTTTCTACCCACTCAGAGGAGCAAGCGCAGAGGAACCCCCAAGTCTGCCGTGCTCTGCCACTGGGAGCTAAACTGATGGAAAAGGAGTCGCTGACGTTCATCTCGGCTTGCAAACGCTGCTCGGTGATCTGACGCCGAGGGACTCGTTGGTACTCACTGGAGGGTTGTGGGTCTGGCCCTCGGCTCCTCCTGCCTCTTTCACCTGTGTGTCTGAGCTTTTGGAAATGTTATTTCAGATCAAACACAAAGTGAACACATGGGTGTTCATTTGTAGATGCCATCACTGCATTCTAGCGTCTGTGGCATAATATATAATATAGGTTTCTAATGTCATTAAATGATTTATTACTTTGAAAGAGGCCTTTTTTTCTAACGTGTGAAATGCTAGCTCTCACCTTTCCAAAAATGACATGAAATATTCAATTTTCAGAGCTGGCGTATTATCAACAAGCATGAAATACTTAAGCAAAACCCTTTCTGCTTGTCTCCTTGCTTTTGTCCACTCAAGGGTGCAAATGAAGTCCAGGATTTTCCAAGACACTTAGCAACAAGCAGTTAATTTTCCTCTGGTGCTAACATGCCGAGGCTTTTTGATACGGATAGCCAAGCTCACGAAGTCATTCTTTGTGGTAAAGAGAGCCCCGACTGTTGCGTTTGGGAAATTCATGCAAGTACCTCCTTCTGGTTTTTGTTTCTGGCAAGTGGCGGGGTGTTGGGCATAGCGGTGGGATGAGGACTATTTCACAGTAACCCAAGTATGTGTTGGCAGCAGCGGGGACTCACGGCTTTTGTGAATGCCAGCTTTTTCTTTCCAGCCCTTCTGGACTTACTTGCAGGGATTTTATATGCGTGTAGTGTAGTGCTGGTTTGTGGTGATTTTTTAATTGTGTTTTATTATATTTTGAAGAGGGAATTGGTGTTGAGATTTTTAGATGTAAGATTATTTTTCCAGGTAGATGTTGGAAAATAAAAATTCGGAGTAGATCCATGCAGCTGGTTTGGATGCTTTCTTCACGAGCAGGGCTGTGTGTTTCAGGGTGTGGTTGTGATGCCTTTTATTTTCTTATTTGTTAATAGTTATTCCACTGTAAAATATTTTATTTCTGAGATGTGTACTTCTCATTCTTCTTGGCTTCTTGGGTGTATGCTGGAAAGTTTTACAGGCTTTTTGCAGCACAAGCAGATGGTAAAACTGGATCAAGTATTGCTGATGGAAGGAGTTAAGACCCTGGTAAACCTCTATAATATCACCCACATAGAGTGCTACTAGAGCTTGGAGCATCTAGTTATCTAGAGCATCTAATACCATCTAGAATGTTACTAGAGCTTGGAGCATCTGAAGTTTTAGTGTCTTAAAAAAATAGACTTGAAAGAAGGGTTGGGGAATAAACCGAAAGAATGAAGAATAAGTGAAAAGACTAAGATGAAATGGTTTTAAATTTGTTTTAATTGACGGGAGTGATGATTTTGTGACTCCAGCCAAACCAAATTTCTGTTGACGTTACCAGGATTTGAATAAATTGTTCCCATTCCCTCATTGCTGCAAAGAGACACTGGTCAGAGATGTGGCTGGCACTGACTTTTTTATTTTGTAACCCCTCGAGCATGACTCGCTGGGCATCCTTTCTAAATTTAAAACCAGCTTTCTAAATTTAAAACTGCGTCTTAAAATCCCTTTGATTTGAGGATCTTGGTGAAGATTGAAAAGAGGTAAATTGCGTTCCGTGGCGCTTTCATTAACGAGGGTGACTGTGTACTTACGCTGCTGAAACAGCTTTCTCTTCCTCACCCTCAACGGTTTGGCTGCGTTATCAGATAACTTGTCAGTACTCCTCAGCATTTGGGGTCTTCCTCGTCCCTTTCTCCTGTTTGTTTTTAATTTCCTAAAGGTGCTATGGGTATCGTTAGTGCTTTTTGTTTGGCTTCATGAGCACTGCCTGCGTGCTCAGTCAAGGGTGGGTGGTAGCCCGTCTTCCAGTGCCAGACTGGTGGCAAGCGGCTGCTCAGACTGATATTTTGTGGGTTCTCTTTTTGTTGCCGAGTTTAATAGAGATCTTTTATCTCTGTTTTACTCTTTTGAAATGGCTTGCTGAAATTCACTTCCTGTTTTCTTAAGGGGGTTGAAAGGACCTGAGAAAATTTTCTCTTAGATGACAAGCTCTTGGAAAGTTGACCCCTTCTAAAGGTATTACTCCAGGATTAACTGCTTTCCATCGTTAAAATACATTTTATAAGAGGAGAATTTTTTTTTTTTTGGTATTAAAAAAAAAAGCGTTTGTTTGAATTTTCAACATCACAGAATTTGTAAGTCTTCTGTGCTGATTTTTTTGCAACGAAAATGTTTTGTGCCCTTGTTCACACGTTCACACTCACTGGTAGCAGCTAATAAATAGTATTGTAAACTAAAAAGAGGAAGACGTGGTGGGTGTGAAATTGTTGTGCTGGGTCAGGCTGTTCATGTCTCACCCAAGGTACTGACTGACGTCTCCTCTGGGCGGATACTGACCTTGGCGTGAGGACTTTCTCAAACGGCTTTTTGCTGTTGGGATGTGGCCCAGGACTTGCTTCAGCTCCTGCCTGCAGGACCCTGGTTTTGCAGCACCTCTGGGTGTAGGAGTAGACATCATGGAGCAGTGCCTGCCTCGTATGTCCTTCACTTTCCTGTGCTTTAGGGCTCAGCTGCTGCTGAAGAATGAAGGTAAGGTTGTAACGCAAGTCTAAACTCTTGTGTTGATGCATGATGTCTGTCTTCTGTTTTCTCATAGGTGATTACTGTGCATCCCTTGCAATGGAATTAAGCCTGAGACTGAGGAGCTCTATCTCTTATTTCTGTTAAAGCCAGTAGCTTTCTTATTTCTTACTCCTATTAGAGTCAGTAGCTTAAATTTTTTTGTTGGGGTGATATGCTCGTACGTGAGGACCTCGTGGGTGGCAGCCTTCATTTCATGGATGAGTTTTTGTGGTTCGTGGATGGTAGACGTTAGTCTTTGAGGCCTGTTTTATACGAGTTCAGTCTCATCCTCACAGACATCTTCAGCTTCTTCACAGGTGTTGGGGGCAAGGTAAGAAGGTAGAGCGAGGTTTGAGAAGTGCATCCTTTTCGTTTATAAATGTCGGAGCCTCATAAAAATGCGTTCTCTGGAGCTTCGCTCTTGCTCTGTAATATTTCACCGAAACCTTACAATTCCACCCATAAGAATATCACTGGTTCTTTATTCACCGGGTCCATAGTTATAACTAGGTGGAGCTGGAAGGGCTACTTCATTTTAAACTTCTCCAAGTGCTACAGCATCCCTGCCTTGGCAGGCCAGGCCTTACAGCTCAGCTGTGGCTGAAATACTAATGGCACAAACCGCCCTTAGAAAGACTTTGAATAGGAAGATCACGTTTACGGTTGCTTAACCTCTCGTATAAATTGTGAGGCAACCTGAGAGATGCCCAGAGATGACCTGTCACCAGCAACGGGGATCTTTTGCACCAGGTTTGCTCTCTCAAAAGCATATGCTTTTGTGTTAAACTCCTGTCATCATTTGTACAATGATGTAAGTAGGTTTGTAAAGTCTTTTGCAGATTTCGAAGGCCAACATGATGTTTTGTCAACTGTTCAAACATTATTTTAACTTGACAGCTTCCTTTGGAAGCTCTTCTGCTTCACAGAGTCCTGGTATTAATGTGGTGATGTAGTTCCTTCTGTCTATTCAGATGGTAACTCTGTTCTTCATCTTGTATTTTTGTTTTTTTAAAAGGTATTTTATTCTTGAGCTATAAAATCTATTTTTTGTGGTCCTGGCACTTCAGCATCCTATATGGACTATGTGGCTAGAGAGAATTTGTGTCTAATTCTCTATCGCTAAAACAGGGATAAAATAGCAGTTTCTCCAAAGTGTGCTAACATAAAGTAGTAGGATGTATTACATCACTTTGAAATGTTGATAAATTTGTTTGACAACTCAGAATTGGTGTTTAAACCATTGTACATTTATTTATATACATGTATGTTTATGATTTTTTTTACCATACATTTGATTTATGAACTTGTAAGAAGCATGAATAGAAATAATAATAATATATAGAAGAGGGTGGGGGGTTTTTATCTTTTCTTTTTCTTTTTTTTTTTCTAAGGCTTACTGGCATCTGTAGTTGTCTTGCAGGCTTGGCAAAAAATAGTTTCCACATCAGCGTATGAGGAATCAAGATGCATTGGTTTTGAGTTAGGATACAATTTAAAGTTTTTTGGCTGATTTTTTTTTTTTTTTATAAATATATTTCTATTTGCAGCTTGTGCACCCAGTTCTAGTGGATTTGGATTAGTTTCTTCAGCATTTTAGATAAATACTTGTTTATGAGAAGGGAAGGGTGAGAGTAGGTTTACTAGGAATGACTTAAAAAGGAAAAAACCCCTCCATCCGGCATTCATTTTTTGGCTCCCTTAAAGACATAGAAGAACATTTCCCAAAATTTGGGGAATTTGCTGCATCAAACCATACGTGAATAAGTTTCTTGCATGTGTACAGGTAATTTTCAAGTCAAAGAGCCCTGAGAGCCTGCCAGGCAGAGCGGGCAGTGGCCCAGGAGGAGCTCTGGGGCATAAAGGCAGGCGAATGACTTCCAGAGTGGGTTTCCCTCACTCGCTTCTCCCCAGGGGGTTCTCTCCGTGTCACGCTTCACTGGTTTGCTGTTGGTGAACGGCAGGTCTTCACGTCTGAAATTCTGTGCGTGTAGAGATTTCGGGGATTCAAGTCGACTTGAGTTGTGACAGCACTAGTTTGTGCCTTTTGTACTATTATTTATGGCTGGGGACGCACAAAGACAGCAGACTTTGGTTGTATGCCCCATATAGGGGTCTTTGTCTCTGTTCATAGGGCTAAATATGCAGGAAGAAAATAGGGGAACTGCTCATCGCTTGTCTCTTTGTATTAAATTTGTAAAACTTTAAGCTTCAGCAGAGTACTGAAGTTCTCTCTGACGGTGACGCTCTTGGAACGCTGGTAAGAGCTAGTTGAGGGCAAAACCAGCGTTGAGGTTTCGTTGTGGAGCTGCGGGGAGTGTTTCACCCAGAGCTGATGTGCCACCCTGCAGTCCTGAGCTGCTGTCAGTAGAGAAGTATTGGGGTGACCCTTCCTGAGTGTGTTGTTTTCTCATTGATATTTGTTTTGTTTTTTTTATTTTTTAAATGAATTGACAGCCTCTCTTCCCAACTCATCAGACGC
>VXBJ01006457.1:21912-34674 GCA_013400055.1 Nycticryphes semicollaris | reverse complement strand
CCTGAGTGATGTGCTCTGGGCAACCCTGCTTTAGCAGGGGAGTGGGACTGGGTGATCTCGAGAGGTCCCTTCCAGCTCTGACAATTCCCTGATTCCATGATGTATGCCTGGGTATTGCTAACTGTTTGCCAGGAAGCTATCTTGCTGTTATCCCCTGTTCCCAGTTTCCCCCCAGGTAATGGCAGCAGTAAGCACTGCTTTGTACTTTTCCTGTTACCCAAAGCAGCCTGGCTGCAGTGGTGGGGTCATCATGATGGGAGCGAGACCATTGGCAGGAGAATTGGTGGCAGCAGCATGGTGGGCAGCCACAGCCATGACTGCACTGATTTGTAGGATTTTTTCTGGTGAAAGCAAAGACTAGGACCTGTGTGTGCTTCTAAGAGGGCTTCATGCTTGTGCCATTTGGGTGTATGAGCCGAGAATCACAGAATCGCCATGATTGTAAAGGACCTCCGAGATACCTGAGTCCAACCATACACACACCAAACCCCTCTACATTTTGGCCACTAGAGCATGCCCTGAAGTGCCACATCTACTAGTTTCTGAAGGATATCCACAGATGAGGACTCCACCACCTCCCTGGGCAGGCTGTTCCAGGGCCTGACCCACCCTCTTAGTCAGGTCACTCTTCCTAACATCTAATCTGAACCTCTCCTGCCCAACTTCAGACCATTTCCTCTGCTTCTGTCATGATTCCTTTGGGAGAAGAGGCCACCACCCACCTCTCTACCCCCTCCTTTCAGGGAGTTGGAGAGGGCAAGGAGGTCTCCCCTCAGCCTCCTCTTCTCCAGGCTACAAAGGCCCACTTCCCTCAGCCTCTCCTCACAGGACTTGTTCTCCAGACCCCTCACCACCTTGGTAGCTCTCCTCTGGACATGCTCCAGCATCTCAATGTCCTTGTAGTGAGGGGCCCAGACCTGAACACAGCACTCGAGGTGAGGCCTCACCAGTGCCCAGTACAGGGGCACCATCACCCCCCTACTCCTGCTGGCCATGCTGTTCCTGATATGAGCCAGGATGCTGGTGGCCTTCTTGGCCACCTGGGCACACTGATGTTCAGCCCACAGTCTACCAACACCCCCAGGTCCTTTTCTGCTGGGCAGCTCCAGCCACTCTGGCCCCAGCGTGTAGCGCTGCAGGGGTTTGGTGGGACTGAAATGCAGGACCCGACTCTTGGCCTTGATGGACCTCATATGAGAAGAGCTTTCCCAGCCAGAGGCAAGTGAAGTGGCCTGATGCAGAGGTCAGATGCTGCAGGGAACTCTTCTCATGCAGGAGTCTGAGTGTTCGAAGAAATCATTGTACTTGCCTGTTGTGGCACAAATGGAATATAATTCTCCCAGAAGAAATAATCTCTAATTTTCTGTATGGTGCTGCTAGAATATGCCGAGAAAATGAGTTGTTTCCACCCAAGTCCCCTGTGGTTTGCTTGGGCTTTTTGTTTTTTTTTTGAAAGACTTATCACCCTTCCCAAGTGCTTTTCGTATTTCCAGATCCCACCTTTGATTTCTTGCAGACTTGGTGTTTCTGGGTGAATTTCTGCTCAGCGTGAGTATTAAGAAATAAACATTTTCAGCTTGGGTCTATTAATGCAGGGGTTCTGGCAAACGGATGAACCATTCCAAGTGGTTGCCATCACCACAGGTGACAGGGCTGTACTGGTGTCCACTGGTGTCCACCGACAGGGGAGCAGTGGGATCTCCTGCGGTGGCATTTTGTGCCAGGCTGGGGCTGTTCTCCAGCCCTGCAGGAAGAGTCGAGGGTTTGGCCCCTGGGGCTGCGGAGCGGAGCAGAAGTTCCCACTGTTGGCTGGCAGTAGCTGCAATTGGAGTAAGCCTTGGCCAGCCACCAAAGAGAAACAGAGCTCTGGCCTGAGAATGAAAAAGATAGCTTTTCTGCAGGGAGCTATTTCTCTCTTCTTTTCCCTTATTATTTAAATTTTTTTTTTCTGTGGCTGGCATTCCAGAGCTCTACTGGTGTGGTGGGGGAGTGGTGCATCCCTTAATCTTGGATTCTTTCCTATTATTTTTTGCCATCCTGGTACACACCGTGTGTGTGTGTCCTCCTCTCTTTTCAGGTAGCCCTGGACCTCTGATCTGGATGGGTAAGCCACGGCCTTGTCCTTACTCTTGCCCAATAGTATTTCCAGAGGCGCAAAAAAGCCTTTGCTTTCTATCAGAGCTCCTGGAGATCTCTCCACCTGACACCAGTAGCCAGACAGGTTTGGAGCGATACCACTGCCGTGTTGGGTGGGTGATTCTCTAGTTTTAACAGCTGTGAATGCTCTTAGAAATACAGAATTGCACCAAGCTGGATAGGTACCTCATGAAGGGTACCCTTTATTCAAATAACTTTTGCTCTGGAATGTGTGATCCCTCCCTGCCTGTAAATGCCAGGTTTAATTAAGAGAGAATCTCAAGTGATGAGATGCAGACTTTTCTTTTCTCCTTGTAAACTTTCCCTGCTTTGCCCTTTTCCCCCATTCTCCTTTGATCTTCCAAAAAACCTCAGCTCGTGAAAATAAAGGCTGAAAATTGTCTTCTAGTTTGTGAAATATGAGTAAGCACAACCACCTTGAACCACGGGTTGGCATGTGCTGTGTGCGCTGCAGGCTGCCTCCGCTGCCTTTACTTGACTCCTGAGTAGGTAGGCGAGGGGTAAGTAATTCCCTCGTTGAGGATTTAAATAGGCTTTTTCAAACACCTTTGAGTAGGTGTTACCCTTCATGCAGCCTTGCAGGATGGTTCGTTGACAGGAAAAGGGTGGCTGTGGGCTGGATAAAACCAAGCCTGGCCTGAATTCGGCTGGGAGGAGGTAACAGCCCAGCGCCGCGGCAGAGGATGGAAATGGACGATGCCTCTTGATGTAATTCCTCCTCCGTTGCGCCCCACGTGGGTTGCCGGACCCACACGGGCTGCTCTTGGAACAAGTTGGGAATGAGCATCTGTGTCCATCAGCTCAGCCCCCCGGCTCATTTCTGGGCGCTGCTGTCATGGGCTGGCAATAACAACACCGAGTTTTCCTGCCAAACTTAGGGGAAATGGGAAATAAAAGGCAATTGGGAAGTCGCTTCGGAGACCTGCCTGGTACTGTCACCTGTGGGGTTCGAGCTGCTTCAGAGGCAATAATGCACGGAAAAGGTTTCTAGTTCACTGATAGTAAATTATGGCACCACAGTTCAATAGTGCCGAGTTTATTTCACGAAGCAGAAACGCCGAGTGCGGTGGGAGTTGGTTTCTACACGTGGCTTAAAGGGAGACAAGAGTCGCAGGTGGCTGCAGTATATGGTGAAGTCAGGTAGCATTCATTTGCTTAAATTTTCTACACACTAATGGGCATGTGTCAGGATTCTTGTGCATTTCTGGCTCTTCTTTGTGCCCCTTCTCATTTGGCCCTGTTGATGTATTTTTTTCAGTCGCAAACCAGCTGATAATTAAGAAATTATCCCGCCATCCCCAATTCAAAACGTGAATGTTTGGGAGAAAAAAATTGTCCCTGCTGAGGTGTCTGCTGTTTCTGTTGGATTTTTTTTTTTTTCTTGTTTTTTTTTTTTTCTATATACACAAAATTTCTGCACCTAATCTTAGAAGTATAATCTGCTTCGCTTAACCTTTTTTATGATGTGCAAGTTGTACTTCAACGTGCCAAGGGGTGAGGGGGGATGAGCCGTCCACTTGTTGGTGTGTTGGCTGTCGGGGGAGGGGGGTGTGTGAGAAGGTGATGTCTGCCACTGGTGCCTTCTTAGAAGACTGGGATTTGCTTTTATTTCTTTTTTTTACTGACTGGTTGCTCCTTTTCAGTGCAAGACTTTGCACATCTGCTCAGTGCCTTAAGGAGTAAATAGCTGGATTGCTTTAGNGCAAAAATCATGAGGAAATTGAGGAAAAAGCCAAAATGGGAAGAATTTAGCTGGGTGTGTTACATGTGTCACCCAGTCAGATTTTTGCTGTCATTGGTGTTGGGGGCGTTTTGTGTTGCCTCCATCACACGTAGTGGCAAAGGGAAAATGGCAAGAAAGGACCCTGTTATAAACTTCATGGTTGTAACCTTGCTGGTTGAAGGAGGGAAACGGTGCTTGTGGCTGTTACTTGTGCAAAAGAGAAAAAAATATTTTAAAAAGTTGCCATTTATGGTCTGCAGTAGTAGCTGAGCCTTGCCAAGCAGTCGGTTTGCTTCATGTGTGTCTGTGGTTAAATCTTAATGAAAAATATACGTCTGACAGGCTCGGATGGATTTTTAGCTGTTTTCTCAAGTGCATCATTTGAAGGAGGTATCTTGAGCTTGTAAATTAGGGTGATCTGTGCTCATTTGGAGTATCCCAGGGTGGTACGGCTTCCTAAATAAAAGAAGCTGTTAGCTTTCACGGGTGTGTGGTCTGGCATTAACAGAATACTTTTACCTGAGACCCCCTAAACCTGGAGAGAGATGTTTCAACAAGTCCCGTGGAGGTTGGTGCCTGCCTGGTCCAGTTCTGGGCTCCCCAGTTCCAGAAGAACAGGGAACTGCTGGAGAGGGGACATCAGAGGACCACAAATATGATGAGGGGCCTGGAGCATCTCTCTGCTGAGGAAAGGCTGAGGGACTTGGGTCTGTTTAGTCTGGAGAAGAGAAGGCTGAGGGGGGATCTGAGCAACCCCTAGAAATACTTGAAGGGTGGGTGTCAGGAGGATGGGGCCAGGCTTTTTACAGTGGTGCCCAGTGACAGGACAAGAGGACACGGGCATAAACTGGACCAGATGAAGTTCCATCTCAACATGAGGAGAAACTTCTTCCTTTTGAGGGTGGCAGAGGCTGCCCAGAGAGGTGGTGGAGTCTCCTTCTCTGGAGACATTCAAACCCTGCCTGGAACCTGTTCCTGTGGGACCTGCTCTGGGGTGACTTGCTCTGTCAGGGAGTTGGACTGGATGGTCTCCAGAAGTCTCTTCCAACCCCATATCACTCTGGGATTCTGTGCCTTTGGAGGGAAGGCTTTGAGAGCTGCATGTTGCATTAGAGCATCCACACGTGTTTTTAATAACCGTAGGTGGAACAGATTATCCTGCTGGCTCCTCCTGCACATTATCAAGGTCACTCTTGTTCTTGCTTTCGTGCAAGTCCTCTTTTGGCAGGCAGAAGATCTGGGACTGCATCTGCCAAGTCTGTGAGAAAGTGATTCCTTGTCTGCTGCTGCTGGATTGCTTGGTTTTAGGGTTCTTTTAAAATTTTTTTTCATTTTGCACAACTTCTCTGAATTGAAATGGAAATATAAGTGTGTTCAGTCTCTGAAGATAGTCTCATACTGTTCCAGAAAACTTATTTTTTTGGATCCCATGAAATAAATCACACTGATCCAGATGCTTCCAGTTGGATGATTGTTGTGGAGAAGACAGTCTGAGGTTTTTCTGGTGCTGTGAAATTTTCTGCAGGGCAGAAATAATTTGAGATTGAGCTGCTGTTAGAGATGGGGCAGGAAGCGAGCTGTGGCTAGGTAGCACCAGCTGAATAAAAAACTTGTCAGAATGCTGCTTTCAGCTAATCCTGGGAGGAAGTGAGCTATAAGCAGTACTAAGTGAGCTAATCACAGGAAATCTATTGCTCAACAGGAGTCTTTAAAAAAAATAATAAATAAATGGGCGGGGAGTGGGGAGGGAGAAGAAAGGGAGAAAGAAAAATACCCACATGCAGACATTTAATTCTGCTTCTGGACTCCAAAATCTGTTCGGTCCAAGGAAATGGAATATCTGATGAAATGAGCAGCTCGCTGATCTCTACTTGAAACCTGTGCAATATGTGTGTCTGTTGGCCCTCTTGTCCGCGATAATGAAGCATCAAGTCTCATCTCCTCCAGTAAGACCTGTTGGGTTTTTTTCAGGTTTTAAATGGTGATGGTGGTGTGGGGAGGCTGAGGATGAGCTGGCTACCAAAACCACTGGAGGGTCTGGGGTCAGGGTACCAGGAATGAGTCTCCAGAGATGTTCGACAAGAATGTTTATAATATAAACCCAGAGTGTGGGACTTGACTGTCTTAAATCTGTCTTGTTACGGGTGTCTTTCCTTGCAGCGTCACGCACTAGCTCTCTTGCTGTGTCGGTTTTAATTACTCTGTGCTTCTTTTCACTCGACCTCCTCTGCTTTAGAGATTTGTTTTCCAGACATCTCTATTTTGCGATTTTCCTCGGCTCCGGACCTGGCTGTCCCGGATGCTGCCACTCTTTGTGTGTGACACACGTTGCCAGTAGCACCCTATAAGGCTGTACAGGAAGACAGCAAATGACAGCCGCTGCCGTGCAAATCGCTGTCAGGATAACTTTATTTTCAGCCCTTGTGCCCTCTGCTAAAGCAGGGACAGGGAAGTGCACTTACCATCAGGGCTTTTTTTCACTGTTGGTCTGTTTTTTTTTATTTTTCCCTTCCTTCTGCCGGACAACGAACAGTTTTGCAGCCTTGCTTGTGAGGGGTGTTCCTGCTGTCAGTGTCCGCGGCCCAAATGTCCTGCAGGTCTCCTTGCAGCAGCTCAGGGGGTGTCCCCACTGGCTCCTGCAGCTGTAGTGGCACAGCAAGCATTAGGATTTCAAAAGCAAAGTCGTTCTATTTCTTAATGCACCGTTAGCCTGACATCCCTTACTTCTGCTTTTTGGTCAGCCCTGCCAAACAGACTTAGGTTTGATGTTTGTGTCGCTCCTTCTGCATTAACGTTGCTGGTAGTAAATGGGTGGAGTAATTTTTACCTGGAATAAACGGGAGTGAATTCAGTTTGCAGCCCCGTGAGCCACCTGTCGGGGGATGCACACAGAGAGGATTTGCTTCCTTTCACCAATGTTTAGTTCTGGCTCATCCGAGACCTGTTGCTGAAGTGGCGGCGCAAAGCCAGGATGTTGTGTGCTGGGAGCAGGAATTTATGGACGTGTTATCAAACAGCTCTGAGCTTGATGTGGTTTGGTTGGGTTTTGTTTGGGTTGGGGTTTTTGTTTTTTGTTTCCCCCCAACCCCTACCCCGCCCCCACCCCCTAAGCAGCAACCCAATTTACTTCTGTATCAACTCTCGGGCAGCGAAGTACAGCTGCAGCCTAGATTCCTCAAACATGTGAATTTGAACAGCTTAAGAAGACAAAATTTAATGCATTATGATATGAGAACTTTCTACATCGTCTGTTTTGTTTGACGTGTGGCATCTTCTTCCTACCCCTGCTCGGGGCCTTGCAGTCCCATGCAGTACCGCCGACAGAAGGTGTGTTTAAAACTCAATTGCTCAAGGCCAAGGGCTCCAGGAAAAACGTGACTGTGCCCTACAGCAGAGGGGAAAACGATGGTCTTCAATTTAATTTGCTTTCCCTTTAGTCGTTCTGCAAACAAGTTTGAGAGGAAGAATGTCCTTTCTCGGAAGTCGGAGGAGGTAAATAGCTGTGCGGGTCCGTGATGGAGCCTGCTGCTGCGGGAGCGCTACGCTTGGGCTGGGATGGGAGGGAGCTGGGACCAGCACAGGAGCTGTGCTTAGGAAGTTCTTCAGGAAGCAGCCCCCCTCAACACTCGCACAAGAGGGAATTGAGGGGAAAAAACCCCAACAAGTCAGAGCCCAGAGCGTTTAAACTTGCATGCTGCAGCGGTGTGTGTTCATCAGCTTTTCGAAGCCACTTTGCTTTCCAGCTTTTACTCACTGCCAGGGTGATGTTTCTGGGTGTTTTCCCACTGGTGGCAGCCACAGGAACTGCTCTCTTTCTGCTGTGACCTGGGGATGCCGTAGGTTATCGGCCCCTTTTCTTCCCCAAAAGGAAGAAAGCTGGTGCTCAGCAGAACCGGCTCCCGGAAAGTGGTTGTGAAAACGAAAGTCTGAACCCATGTGCACATCGGTCGCTGCGGGTCTCTCCAGGGGCTGGGTAGGGAGCCTCCCTCTGCTGGTCTGGCCTTGGCCTCAGCAAGCAAAGGTGGAAAGAGAAGAGGGCAAAAGGTGGAAAGAGAAGACTTGCGTTTCTGAGGAACCGGGTTGAGGTCTCCCAGTGTTGGTGGTGAGTGATGCAGGACGGCTCAGCCCCTGGCTGGCTGCTGCAGCAGAGAAGAGGGTGTGTGCTCTTCAGGTGCTGCAGCTCACCTTATGGTGGTGGCTGAGGCTGCTGAGGATGAAAGGATATCACCATTTTTGCTGCCCTGGTGCAGGGTAAGAGACCTTTGTCATAAAGAGGGAGCAGTGTCATATACTGGAGACTCAGAGCCTCGTGGTCCCCAGCACTGATACCTGTGAGTGTGTTTTGTGGAGTAAGCAGCAGAACTGTTGGGAGAAAAGCTTTTAGCTCTTTTTTCTTTTGTGTCTTTTGGGTTTTTTTGCATTACAGCACTGTCCTCTGGTGGGAACGGATCTGCCTGAAGTCTGGAGTTCAGTACTGTTTGCAGCTTCACAGCTTGTCTCTGTGGTTCATTCCATTGCTTTCTAGTTGTAGTTAAATATAGTGTGAGTAGTGATTGTGAGGGAGCTGCCCATGCACTTGAATACGTTATTATTACTGGTGTTATCTTTACTGGCAAAAATGAATGTAAATCACTTTTCCCTGATTGTGTTCTCTCCCATATATATATTTTTTTTTTCTTTTGCTCCTTCTGTCATTTTTCTCTGGGCAAACCGTGATTTAGCACGGCAGCACCTGGCTGATGGCACAAGAGAGATTATGCTGAGTTGCTGTGAGAGGAACGGGCTCCTTTTCCTCTGCGGGGGAGTCAGAAAGCAGAAAAGAAGCTTCAGGGTGGTTTTGCACTCTTTTTCTTCTTTTTATTTTTAATCCCTCCTCCAGTCATTGCCCATAATGCCAAACCTCTGCAGCAGTTTCAAAAGGACTTCCTGACGCTGTGGAAACTTTCCCTGCATAATGAAGAAAGGGTAAGGAGAAAGGAGAGGGGAATTGCTCTTTTCTTCTGGCCTCAGCTGTCAGACAGAGACTGGCTGTTTGCATTTGAACCTGAACAAAAATGACTGATTCCGGATCAGCCTTCTATTTCCTGAAGTGATCTGACGTGAGTGGAGCTGTCGTGATTTCTTTAAACTATTAATTCAAAGCTGCTGTGCATTGAAGAAGTCCTTTGTGCAAAATGGTTTTGGATCTAGCAGTTTATTTTAACAACGGTCTTCAAAACAGATGCCCAGAAATTATACTACTGCGTGTTATCAAATGAGTCACATCTCTTAAGTTTTACCTAAAAGCTGAGGTTTTACTAACCCACTGATGTAGAATCACAGAAAGGCTAGAGTAGGAAGGGACTTTAAAGACCATTCAGTTCCAACCCCCCTGCCCTGGGCAGGGACACCTCCCACCACACCAGGTTGCTTCAAGCCCCATCCAGCCTGGCCTTGAACCCCTCCAGGGATGGGGCAGCCACAGCTTCTCTGGGCAACCTGGGCCAGGCTCTCACCACCACCACAGGAAAGGATTTCTTTCTGGTATCTCATCTAAATCTCTCCTCCCACAAGTTAAAGCCGTTACCCCTTGTCCTGTCACTGCACTCCCTGACAAAGAGTCCCTCCCCAGCTCTCCTGGAGCCCCTTCAGATACTGGAAGGCTGCTCTAAGGTCTCCCCAGAGCCTTCTTTTCTCCAGGCTGAACAACTCCAGCTCCCTCAGCTGATCTTCACAGCNCCACATCTAAACAACTCTTAAACGACACCGTCACTCCCAAGTCCTTCCCCTCAGGGCTGCTCTCCAGCCATTCTCTGCTCAACCTGTCTTTGTGCTTGGGATTGCCACGTCCCAGGAGCAGGACCCTGCACTTGGCTTGGTTGAACTTCATGTGATTTGCACTAGCCTGCTTCTCCAGCCTGTCCAGGTCCCTCTGGATGGCATCCCTGCCCTCCAGTGTGTTGGCTGTGCTGCTGAGCTTGATGTCATCGGCAAACTTGCTGAATGAGGGGCACGCTCTGTCCCACTGTCCATGCAACAAAGATGTTAAATAGCACTGGTCCTGGTTCTGACCTGTGAGGAACAGCACTCATCACTGGCTGCCACTTGGACATTGAGCCGTTGACCGCAACCCTTTGAGTGTGGCTGTCCAGCAAGTTCCTTATCAACCGCGTGGTCTGTCCGTTGAATCCATGACTTTCCAGGATGCCGTGTGGGACAGTGTCAAACGCTTTGTCTAAGTCCCAAGTAGATGGTGTCTGTTGCTCTGCCCTTGTCCACCACGTCTGTGGCAGTACTATAAAAGGCCACCAAATTTGTCAGGCACAATTTGTCCGTGGTGAAGCCGTCTTGGCGTCAATGAACTTGAAGGCTTTTGTTTGAGCTCCTGCCCAGCTCTGGAGCTCTGCTTTGGGCAAGGCCAAGATGATTCTGAGCATTGGGACCATGGAGCACAGACCAGAACTGCAGCTCTGAGGGCTCTGCACAGACACCCTTGTGCCAGTTTCTTAAAGCACCTGTTTTCTTGTGGAATTAGATGAGTTCGGGATTTCCATCTCGCTGGAAAATCTTTGGGATTTCCATCCTTGGGATCTTCTAACTTCCTCCTTATCAGTGTCTTGAGCGCGCAAGGTGCTAAGGAATAATTCGAGTCAGATCAAGAAGGTGTAATACTGAGTAAGTGATCAGCCAACTCCTGCTGAAAATTGAGAGTTTTTACTATAGTGAGGAATTTATTTAAAAATAAGAACAAAAGCGCAGTAAATTTTTTTTTTTGTGTTGTTTTTTTAATTTAAATTTGCAACCTGAATACTCCGTTCTGGCATTTGTGAGTTCAGTGACTGGGCTCGGCAAGGGATCGTGCAGGGAATTGGTATGGGCTTGGAGGGCCAAGCCTGTTCCTGTCCAGTTTCAGATGCAGGTTAGTCCTTGTTTACCCGTCCGTCCTGCTCAAAGAACCACACAGACGGAAGAAATGATAGAGATGACTTCATAAAAATGCAAAAAGGCTACTCGCAAAGTTTTTACGTTCTTCACATAGAATACGTGAATGAATACTCTGAATACTATGTCTTTTTGGTGTTAAAGTTAGTGATGTGCTCCTTTATCTGCTCTGATTTATTTAACCATCTGGTTGTATTCCTTTGTTTGAAGGGAGGAGTACTTTCTTTTAAACGCCTGGTCCTGTTTGGGTACCTAAGGGAAGATCATGGAACAGATCCTTCTAGATGCCACGCTTGGGCATATGGAGGACAGGGGAGTGATTCATGACAGCCAACATGGCTTTACTAGGGGCAGGTCCTGCCTGACTAATTTGGTGGCCTTCTATGATGGAGTGACTATGTCACTAGATAGGAGACGACCTATGGATGTGATCTGTCTGGACTTCTGTAAGGCCTTTGACATGGTCCCCCATGGCATCCTGCTTGCCAAAATGGAGAGAGATGGATTTCATGGGTGGACTGTTCAGTGGATAAGGAATTGGCTAGATGGTCGCATCCAGAGGGTAGTTCTCAATGGGTTTAAGTCCAGATGGAGAGCAGTGACAAGTGGTGTCCCTCAGGGGTCCGTGCTGGGACCGGTACTGTTTAACGTTTTTATCAATGACATAGGTAGNATCCAGAGAGGTGATTCTGCCACTTTGCTCTGCTCTGGTGAGACCTCACCTGGAGTCCTGTGTGCAGGTCTGGAGCCCTCAGTATAAGAAGGACGTGGACCTGATGAAGCGGGTCCAGAGGAGGGCCACAAAAAGGGGTTGGAGCACCTTTGCTCCGAGGACAGGCTGAGGGATCTGGGGTTGTTCAGCCTGGAGAAGAGGAGGGTCAGGGGAGACCTAAGAGCAGCCTTCCAGTACCTGAAGGGGCTACAGGAGAGCTGGGAAGGGTCTGTTTCCAAAGGCCTGCAGTGACAGGGCAATGGCTTCAAGCTGGAGAATAGCAGATTTAGACTGGATATTAGGAATAGGTTTTTTACTCTGAGGGTGGTGGAACACTGGAACAGGTTGCCCAGGGAGGTGGTTGAGGCCCCTTCCCTGGAGATATTCCAGGGGAGGCTCGAGGAGGCCCTGGTCAACCTGGTCTAGTTGGGGGTGTCCCTGCTGACTGTCAGGAGGTTGGACTAGATGACCTTTGAAGGTCCCTTCCTGCCTGGACCATTCTATGATTCTATGACCCTGAATCCTACTCTTGAGGTTTAGCGTAAGGGAAATGGATGATGGTCCCCATGACTGCTGTCATTTCGAGTCCAACTTCAACGGGGCCCTTGAGTATCCTGTATCTGATTTGGTGGTTCATTTCCCAAACTGTCGTGAGAGGAGGAGGTCAACACAGAGGAGATGTTGGCTCCTGTTCCAAAGACATAGCTCATCTTTTGAGCATGTGGAGGAATGAGGGACGTGTTTGGTTTTAGGCTGTCATCACCAGGTCCTCTCTGTGAATCTTTCTCTGTGCAATTTACTCTATAGCAGAGAGGATGCCTGTTCCTGGGTGATCAGAGAAAAATCTCCAGGATATTATGGGAAGGGAGGAAAGGCCAGTGCAGGTTTTCTTGAATGTGGAATGTGTCACATAGATGCTTTGTTGCGCTGTGGTTTTAGCTTTACCGGCTACTTCAATATATTCATCAACAACTTGGATGAGGGAATGGAGTGCACTGCCAGCCAGTTTGCTTATGACACCAAACTGGGAGGAGTGGCTGACACGCCAGAAGGTTTCGGTGCCATCGAGTGAGACCTGGACAGGCTGGAGAGTTGGGCGGGGAGAAATTTGATTGAATACACCAAGGGCAAGTGTAGAGTCCGGCATCTGGGCAAGAACAACCCCAGGTCCCAGTATAGGTTGGGAAGTGACCAGTTGGAGAGCAGCGTAGGGGAAAGGGAGCTGGGGGTCCTGGTGGGCAGCAGGATG
>VXBJ01006454.1:213564-328577 GCA_013400055.1 Nycticryphes semicollaris | reverse complement strand
CTGGTCTCTGTGGCAATGACTGTGGTGTGTTTGATTTCCTAATTTACTTGCTGAACAATTATTCACTATTCCTTTTTAATATTTTAACAGTTCCAACTTTGGCAAAGTAGTGACTGTGTTAAAGCATGAGATTCTGTAGCTGAGAAGTGTTTAGGAAAAATTGAAGTCACCGTAGTACCCAATGTGCTACAGTGGGAGGGATAGTTTGTCCTTATCTCCACTGCCAAAAGAAATCCAATTTGCTTTATATCTCCAGCATAGTAGAATATTTTCCACAGCTACTATATTTACTTTATGCTAATGAATGTTGTTGCCAGAGAAATCACCCCTTTTCTAACTAATCAGGCTATGTTTAAAAGGGAGTAACTTGCACAGATATTACAGTGCCACAATTAAAAACTTGTCCTTGTACATAGATGGCATTTTCTATTCCAGGTCACCTGATGCTCTACTTACATTGAGAAAAAAACCTCTAAGAATAATAAAGAAGAGCAAGACAGTTTCTTAGCTGCTGAGGTGGCCAATCTCACTTCTTTCTTTACATTTTCCTCCTGACTAATTTATAGAGTTCACTGCTTAGCTATTATTATTATTTAACAGGAGTTCTTTGCCTCGGGTGACTAACTCTGTACTCCCAAAGGGGACCCTCAGGGACTAATTCAAGACTGCACATTCACTAGAAAGCTGTGCAGCCAATGTGATGTTCAGCAGTGAACAAACTGAGTACTGCTGACAATCAAGCACTAATTTGAGCTGACAATATTTATTTTCTAGCAAGAAAATTCAGATGACTAGGGTGATTCTATTTGTAACCCACTAGACCCAGGTCTTCCTTCTACAATACTAGTGTGTTAGAAAAGCAGTAATTACAACTTCCATTCCTTTCTCTTTGTACATAAATCAGTTGTGAGTAATACGGATAGAGCTTAGACACAAAACGTTAAGTTTCTTCATCTTAGTCTTTTTTCTATAGTTATTATATTTATTTTTTTTAACATTCAATTCTTGTGGATATTCATGATAAGTAAGAACACTCACACCACTGCTTCTATGCTCACGCAATAATTTCTAGGAAGAGATTAATTTTTATTGACTTTCACTTAAGTTTTAAGCCCTTTGTTTAGGCAAAAAATAATTAATTAATGTAGCTAAATGGTGTGCAAAGAAAATAATATGTAGTTGCATTAATTGTCAGTTTTACAAAAATCTGATACATCCATATCCTTATTTTTCAAAGATCTATAGGTTTACTTCATACTCAAGCTGGACTACAGCAAGTATACCTCTTTTGGGCATGGAAGAATACTTTTGCTAAGAATTTGGTGAATCTGTTGAGTTTTAAATAGATCTGATGGGTTCAAAGATATATTCTGCTAAATTTTAATATTTAAAAAAGCAAAAATAATATGATGTTGACAGCCATGTTTTCTAAATTAAATCTGAATCAAGTACGACAATCAAAAAGACCTGTAACTCCATTTTCCTAGACATAATAACCTACACAGTGCTGCTACAGATACTGTATTGGAAGCGTAGAGCCTGAATTTGACTCAGAAGTCACTGAAAATATAATTTTGTGTAAAACAAATAAATGAGTTAACAGCTGAGCACTATCATATGTGAAACCTTGTGCCATTACTAGCTCTCATCCAGCTATCTCAAAGGGCCATGCTACAGCAGAACTGCAGTATTAACATGAGCTGCTGTGCCTATGCTTAAATATTACTCTGTGTTCATTCCAAGGGGGAGTGGGAAGCTTAGTCAACTTGCTCTTAATGCAGCCATTAAATCTCTCCCTTTGCAGAATTAGGCAGTGTTTAGTAAGCAGTTGGATAATTAAAAGCAAATACTTTATATGCCACCACAGCAGGGCTATCAAAGATACAGTAGCAGACTAAACATGAAAATTTCTAATGGACTTCCCTGTGTGATCAAGCTTCAAGGAACCTATATGAATGATACCACTTGTGTAAAGTATAATAAAAGTATCATTGTGATTGTCAGTATTAATAAGATTTATAATGCTTTTAATGTACAAAGCGTAGGCAGCACTTCAGGAGAGTCATAGTCAGGGCAAAAGCCTGTAGCCAAGACCACAGTAGAGTGGCTAATGTTACATCCACCTACCCTGATACTTGATGATAAGGTGGTAATACATGTATATAATATTCTGCAACTTTTTTTAATGTGCTGTCCTATTAATGCAGTGTCTGTTAATACAATAATATTTCCATTGACATTACACATCAGATAAAATGCATATTAATTGGTTTTAAACTTAAACATCCAAAATACTGTGCACTTAGAAAACTGGCATTTGTATTTCATGTATGTATTTGAAATACATACACATGTATTTATATATATAAAATTTGAGCACATTCAAATAAACTGTCCCTTGACACAGTTATATATTTTCTCTTGTGCTCTGATAACACTGCTGGGTTAACACAGCAACCTGTGTACTGTGGAAACTAGAACACTTCTGCAGTTTGTTAGAAACTAAAGTGGCTTCCTGCTGTTGACAGAGGCAAAATCCCTGTGCTCAATATTCAGATTTTTCCATAAGGTACCTTCAGGTTATTTAGTAGTTCTCTACAGTTCATTTCATTCACTTATTCATGCAGCAGGAGATTTGCCTCTAAATTTGTATCAGTAGAAACAGAAAATAAAATTAAATAAATATTTACATTGTACATTTCGGGGGATTTTATATTTGCTTTTTGTTGCCCCTTCAATGTTTATACCCTCAGTTTTATAATGAATGGTGGATTTCCAGTTTCCCAAGTGTCTTCATGTTATAATTTGCTTGTCAGTTAATATATATTATGTAGGTCATAGCATGTAATTTTTTATTATATCCAGGCAAGTATGTTTATTTTTTTTATGTGGCTCTGACAGTTTTGGTCAATGAATTCTAGTTTACATGTAATGCAATCATGTTCACTTAAAGCATGTCAGAAAAAGAAGCAAATCCTAGTAAGTATCACATACCACATACTCACCATTTGAAAAGTAAAAAAGAACGGCTTCTCAAACCAATATTTAGTTAAAATTTTAGGCAAAACAACGGTCCCTTTATCCTCTTATTGTCCTTTAAGGACAAAGAACATCCAGCTTATGGGGATACAAAAAAGAAATAATGACGCAATTTAGGCTGGAAATTTAAGTGTGTTCTCTAGGACAATATTTCAGTATCTCTCTCTATTGGACCAGATCCTGAAAACAGTGAGAAAAATCTGTTCCTCTGGCCTGACTGAAGTTGACCGTCTATTTCCGCTGGATTTCACAGCAACATGAAGCCACGTAAAACTGTTGAACACTGATGGTGTAACCTGGTTAAATCCAGAGAGTGAAAAGAGCTGCATGCTATCACCAGCTGTGACTATTATTTTTTCTTTTGACTATCCTCCTGTCAAATGGGATTACAGCTCTGTATGGTTCGTTTGTGTCTTAGTGACTACCTTGAGTGATTAATACAGGGGTGAAATTAGTTGTCATCTTTAGAGACTGCCAGCTGATATATTTGAACCTTTTATGCAGAACTCACCATTGCTTATGGTATAATCCCAGTATAAAATTTGGCTTTAGTTGAAAAGCGTGGAACCTTTAGAGTCAGATTTGATACATGGCCACAGGAATTAGAGCTAGAGAAGATAATTGAAACCTTTTAAGATATGTAGCTTGGTTGCAATGGAGGACCTTAAAAAACACTGGGGCACGTAGCCTCAAAATATAGCTGAAATCAAAATGTATATATATTCTGAACAGTGTTACTGGTATTGGTTTTTTCTTCCTAAAATGAGCAAGACTAGGTAGTATTGCTCATTCATCCATTGGCTGAACAAGTGTGTTAACGGGACCATACTCGGCACTTTTTGAACAATTTCTTATTATGGATTTAGAAGTGCTCAAGTGCTTTTGATAGATAATTGTGTTTTAAAGTTTAAATACTTTTATGATTAATTTTTGGAGCAGGTGGTGGTTTGATTAAATTTTTAAGAACCCTGATTATGCAAAGAATGTAAAAAGTATTGCATACATTTGTAAGCCGTTTCCCAATAACATTTAAACACTGTTTTCTTTGTGAAGACTGTGTTGGGACTTGGACAGCAGTTTCTATTTTCTTTTTTGTTGTTTGGATGTGTTTAGGTGACTTAAAAATATTTATGACTAATATCTCAAATTTCTTTATATCTGAATGCAGAGTTTCGGAAAGCTTGAAGAAGTTTTTTTGTTTGGTGGTGTTATGGGAGCATTTTTTTCTTTGGTGGTGTTCTGTTGTTATTTTTATTAGGTTTTTTTAGTAATGCGAATGATTTAGTTATCCAGATTCTCTAAATCTGAATTGAGCTTAATGTTATTCAAACAGTATAGCATAGCAAGTATCTCATATACTCAAATATCAGCAAACCTGATTAAATTGTAAATTATCATACATTTAAATATCCCAGTGGAAAGATTTAGTGAAACCAGCTGCTTCATGTGGAATATTGAGCAGCTAACTTTAGCAAGCCCAAACAACATCTAGGTACTATATAAAGAGTTTGAAAGCAAATTGTTGATCTGTTAATTGTTAATCACAGCTTGTGATTAACACTAGAATGCAGACTTTATACTCCTAAGTTTGTTGTCTCTATTCTTGTGAGATTTGGTTTGCCATAAACCAGATGATAGAGAAAATGTTCATATGAAATGACCAAGTACCAGAGGTGGGAAGCCGATACTGGGATCTGTTTATTTGAACCATTTAAGAATTCGATGACCAGTCAGAGTCTTGTTTATTTATCCCTTTACAGTAAATGGAAAGAAAAAGACACTGTAAAAATGGTGTTCCTCCCATCCCTTTATTGCTAAAATAGATATACAGAATAAATTTCCACTTAGACCTAATAACTCTAGAGGCTACCCCTGCAATGACTACCTTTTAACATCATGAGAACCCAGGTTTCTTTATGTAGAGAAGTAGGAAACTCCTGGAGCTGAATTACCAAAGTTGTCTTGACATAGAAATCTCATTGAACCAACCTGATTATTCTAGAGGTAGAAAAATCCCTACAGAGTAGTTAGGATAATGATCAGACTGCACAATAATGTTGCTGACTCTCAGTGACAGCTTCGTGTAACTGGGATACCAACTATGGAACAAAATGTTGACCCCTTTCCTAAACACATCTAGCTCTATAGTATGAATCTACTTAGCCACATATTAATAAGCTGCCTCAAAAAGCGAACTCATTTGCTCTATAAAGGTTGCTAAGAGACTGTTTTCACAGCTACATGTTTAGAGTGCTCATCATGAAATTCAGGATCTAGTACAGTCTGAGCTGAAATAGTAGATGATAAACTGTTCTGACTCAGAATTCCACAAAGTGAGTTTCTGAACTTGAATCTCCAACACCTCTGGCAAGTGTACTGCCATGATGCACAGTCCTGAATAAAATAACTTCTATAAGATTTACATTTCCAGTCTATACTGTCTATGCATGTTTTGCTGTTCATCTTGATGTATCCACTCTGAGCATGTGATTCAAACTACTGAATGCATTAAACTGATCCAAGAAACAGCTACAACAAGTTGTATATTTGTGCTTAGAATGAGTTATATACCTACTGGCAAATATCATGCATCAAGGTGACAGATATCCCAGTAATATATGTCACATGGAAGGCAATTCAGAGCCAAGAAAAGAGTTGGAGGAAAACACCAGATAATCTGTCACTGGGGATACAAAAAAGGAAAGAACATAAAAATAAAAGAAAAACTACAAAAAGAACAGTTCTGACAATGGCTACGCTCCTATTCCAAGACAACTGGCAAAGCACTGAGATAAAATTGCCAAAGATCACAGAAATCCCCAAAAGTGGATAAAAAAGGATGACTAGTAAAGCACAATATTGGCTACATTAGGAAGCAGAATAAACAGCAAGTACTAGATTGGAAGTGAAAGTATAGCTGCGAAGACATACAAGCAGTTCCCATGGGTGACAAAATATCCGAGATAACTAGGCTAAAAAAACCCTTAAGACAAATAGTCCTTTTATTTTCTGCCTTTATTAACCAGTCTCACTGTGAAAGCTTGGGTGTGCCTCTTTCTTTTGTTTTTCATGCATAGATGTCTTTGGCTATTAAGTTTTCTGTAGAATATGAAGTGTTAAAAGTCTTAGTGGAATATTTTCCACTGCAGTACAAAATACAATTTTATTTATGAAATCCTATCAATACAGATATATTATTTACACACATGTCCAACCCACAGAAAAGTAGATTGAAGGGAGTCTAGACTGCAAAATATTCTACCCAGATACTATGAAATCTAGGAAGCAGTTTTAGCCCAGCATCCCGACTTTGATAATGTTGTGTTTTTGCATTATGAGGTAGACCTTAATTAAAAAAAGGAATGTTATTTTTTTTCTACTATATTTCTGACTTATTTAGGATTAAGATCATAGAATCATATAATGGTTTAAGTCAGAAGGGACAATTAAAGATCATTTAGTCTAATGTCCCTGCTGTGGGCAAGGACATCTTTCATTAGATCAGGGTGTTCAAAGTCCTGTCCAATGTGACCTTGTACACTTCAATGATAAGACACCAACAGCTTCTCTGAGAATCTTGTTCCAGTGTCTCACCATCTTCATAATAAAGAATTTTTTCCAAAATCTAAATCTATCATTTTTAGTTTAAAACCATCATCACTCCTATCACTACAGGCTCTAGTAAAAAGCCTCTCTCCATCTTTCTTATAAGTCCCCTTTATGTACCGACAGACCACAATAAGGTCCCTCTGGAGCCTTCTCTGCTCCAAGCTGAACAGCCACAACTGTCTCAGCCTGTCTTTATAGCAGAGGCATTTCAGCCATTTGATCATTTTTGCAACAGTCCTCTGGACCTTCTCAAATAGGTCTGCATCTTTATTCTGCTAGGGGCCCCAGAGGCGGATGAAGTAAACTTGTTGAGTACACTCAATCCCACTGTCTATGTCACTGATAAGCATATTAAATAGTACAGGTCCCAGTATGGACCCTTGAGGAATGCCAATTTCTACTGGCTTCCACTTGGATACTGTGGAATGAAGATGACATGCTGCATTTCTTATAATAGCCAGATAATAAATTATGGTTTGAGTTTTGGTGGGGTTTTTTGTTTGTTTGTTTGTTGTTTTTTATTGGATAATAGATATAGCAATGTTTTTGGTTTGGGTTTTGGTTTTTTTTTGGCTGTGTGCTGCTCAAGTCCTGTTTTCCAAACAGAATTGTTCATTACTAGAGCTATATGAGAGACTATAATTAGAATATTATTTTCTTTACAAATGCTATATCAAAGAAGCTTTTTCATTTGCAGAATTTTTGTTGATGGATTAAATGAATTTCAATATAATTTTTTTTTAGTTCATTGGCAAGATCACAAACATCATAGAAAATAAAAGTTTATTGGTTTTCAAGATCAGTTAATTCAATTCAGCAATTTAGAAATCCCTCATACTTAATAAGTAGTCGCTTAAAGACAGTCACAGGAATGAGTGGAAGAAAAAGTTTGGAATTGAACTTCCCATCTTCTTTGTGGTGCCAAAATTTCTTCCTTTACAAATCCTTTCCAAAGGTGGATGGCTTATGAAGCAGGTTGCATTTCAAATAGCAAGATTACAGTCCATGAGACTTGCTGTAATACTTTAATGATTAGGAAGAATTAGTTTGGACTCCTTTCTCTGCCTGAATTAAGTAAATACTGCATTTCTTACAATCAAACTGTTCTCATGCCTCCCTTAATTGCAGCTCTTGACCATATAGAGCAATAACAGTCTACAGCTGTGGGGCTACAGAAGAAAGAGGGACATATAAATCATAATCGAAATTGTTTTGATGCACACACTGTTACAGACATGCCAGCACCACTGCAAATAGAGAGTATATTGTCTCTAAAGCACAGTTCGTTCTCTGGACTTGCCTGATTTCATTGAAAGTGGGCAAACTGTCGCTCTCCTAAAACCAAACTCATTGCCCAGTTGGACCTACTGCTACCATGAACAACAACAAATATCTCAATGACACAATGTACTTTATTGTCAAGTCTGAAGTCGCTTCACTAGATATGCAGGTAATAAAGCTAGTAAATCTTTACTCATAGGTTGGTTTTGTGTTCAAAGATGACACCGGCTCCTTTACAGGGTGATATCCCCCTTCCTAAAGCATTTGATGTTAGATGACTTCCCTTTCAGGAGTACCTATGCTTGAGATGCTAAATTATATTTAATATGAAACAGTAAAGCATTTTCCCCTTAACATTTTTGCCATAAACAACTGAAGAAAATGCATGTTTAAAACTGTTTCAGTAAAGAAAACCCATGCAACCAAACAAGAGGCATGGAATGGGAAAAACGAGAATGAAAGCCTCTTCAGTCCAAATGATTACTGTTTGATGTTAGAAGTAATAAAAAGGCAATCTTGTAATGCAAAATTCCAGACAAATTTAATAATAGGCAGTGGCAACATCCTGGATGCAGTTTGATAAGCAGATGGTTGTGATATAATTGTTAACTACGCAGAAAAGAGACCAAAACTTCCCCAGCTATGAATTTACAAGCTGCAGACTTTAGTACATGTTCAGGTGGGGTTTATTCATCCATCAAAAAGTGGAGCTGCAGTATTTCTGAAATATGCATTACAAGATTTTAGTAGAAGTCTGCTGAATCTGAATATTTCATTTTCAATCATCTGAAACAGTTAAGATACAAAAGAATGCCTTTAAGATGAAAAATGTATTTTTATAAGAACAGCCCATTTTGGGCAATGACCAATGCTTTTCTTTTATTTTTGTGTTTCCAAGAGGACACTTTTAACTGCTGGCTTTGCAGTTTTTAACTTTTAGTATTCTATATGACCCTGCTTGCTGAATAATGCTGCCAGTTACTGGTAACATAATCTGAACAGCGTATATTCTATTGCCAAGTGGTAGAATAACTTTTCTTAAAAATTACTACACCTTTGTTGTTACTTTGTTGTTACTTTGGAAGCAAGTGTAGAATGTTAGACACACAATGAACTAATTTCAAAGATGTCTAGAACCAAACTAAGTTGGTATCTTGGTAGGGGTGTTATCATTGCACTTAGACCTGAATATAACTCAAAGACACTTACATTTGTCTAAGTTTCAGCCACTGTAAGGGAAAAATTCTTAACAGCCTTTCTCTGGAGATGCCTTTTGCCACCACCTGCAGAGGGAAACCTAGGTGCTTGGATTTGAATACAAAATTCTAGAAAAGTGAAGACAGCTGAGATGAATGTCACCCTAGGTACAGAAACCTTCAAAGACATAACCACTTTGGCTTGGATTCAATAGTATATTGCTCTGAGCAATATGAGACCTAACTATTAAGTCCTCTTTATTGTTGGAGAACTGGTGACAGTGCAAGCACAGATGTGGACGAAGTATCTCACTCAGAAAGGTTTCCAAGAAGTCAGAGGTGCATGTTGCAAAGAAAATATTGAGATTCTGTGTCTGTTATCTCTTTTGAGCACGATCCTAAGACTGATAAATTTTTACAGCAAGCAACTCAAGAGATTCTCAACCACAATCTTTTGAGACCCGTTGACTCTCAGATCTTTCAGAGAAAGTTCCTGACAAATGGGGACTCTGGGGTTTTGAGAGCCACATCCTACGGCAGACTTTAAAACCTATAGTTACCGAAATTCAGGTGTGATTGTTGCCAAAATATTTGTGTCTGAATGTCAGCAAACCCCCATAGTTACAGTGCCTTTTCTCTTGTAACTGTAGGCATTGACATTAGCAAAAAATCAAATTTTTTTTTCCTTTTAATAAATTCAAAATTCTAGGGCTTGATCCTCCATTAAGTACCATAACAATGATCTCAGCAGTTTATGTCATCTTTAAGAGCTCCTATTTATTGTATTCTTTTCATAGTCTTTGCACATACTCTTGTGCTTTATTAGAAGAAAGAGTAAGCAAGGACTTCTTAATTTACCTTATCTGTGACATTCATTATCCTATATGGTTCTATAACATCCTATCTTAATCACTAAATAGTCTTTCCATGCCCTCAAGAACTTCATCAGGTTTCTTTGGATCCCTTCCAGTTCTGCTATATGCTTTTAAGGTTAGATAATGGAGAATGATATAATTTACCTAAGGCCAAGTCAGGAAAGTATGTGATGATACTGAGTTCCAAGCTTGTTTTCTAGACCTTCTTTAAATGCCTTTATGTTTTGTTTAATTGCAGTTATATGGTGAATTATCTGCACAGACTTCAAGGACTTTTTTTTCTGTAACGATTTGAGGAGCATTCAATGTTCCATAGTATGCTTGCTACTATATTCAAGTTCCTTACTTTCCTATCCACTGTTAAATGTTCATGTTCTGTCATGCCACACCTGGCTTAAGTGTGTCTAAAACTGTATTGTAGTGTAACCCTAAATTAATAGCATTAATCTGCAGAAAAGAACTATCGATAAACAGATGAGGGTGCCATTAGAAGTCAGCTCCCTTCACCAACGAGCATCAATTAGACCTAAATCATCACTGACAAATGTTTTTCTAAATGGTTGTTTAAATCTCCACTTAAGAGAGCTGCAACAGTTTTTCCCAGTGTTTAAACTCTATTAATAATTAAGTCACGACTTGAAGCTCACTAGTACTTGTTTCAATCCAGTGAATATGTAGTTCTATTGCTCTTTATAACAACACTCATTAAGCACTTGAAGATATTAATTCAGTCTTTTCTTTTGAACGAGACGATTACATTCTTTCAACCCTTTGTCACAGAAAAACATGCTAGACCGCAGTGGTCCTGGTGATCTTAAAAATATTCACTAGTAAATTTAGTATCTGAAAGGTCTCACACCTGTCTGATCTTAACGGACTCAGAAATTTTCAATGCTCTTGAAAATGTTCCTGCTTCATGAATAGCACGGACAACTTATAGCCACACCAATTCAAACATATACCTACAACTGCTATACGACAAGCAAGTAGACAATAAAGTTTTAAAATGCATGTCATACTTGGGATATGCTCCTATATTGGATTCCAAAACTTAAGTTTCCTAATCCTGTATTTTCTTGCCCTAACACAGAATGTCAGATTCTGAGGGACAAACTACACTGCCTTAAAATCTAGGAACCATAAAAGCATGAAGGAATGTATGCAAATTCTAAACTTATTCTGAGAAATCCACAAATACAAGGGCCTAAAGAAGCAATTGTTTTATTATCACTTTTCTTGGTTTTCTGCATTCTGTAATTTCAAGAAAATTTCCTTGGTTTTGGAAAAAATGAATATTTTTGCTGCTTTGAGAACTCACTTATGCAGCTGAATACTGAAACAACAAACAATACCTGATAGGATGAGAAACTATCTCCAAATCATTGCCTTCAGGAGAAAAGAAACGTTACCTAATTTTCTGACAAAGTTAGAGATAGTGTTTTGGTAAAAAATACGTACATGGAAAGATCACAATAGTAATCTGAAAGACGTAGCCGTCTTGAAATACCCTTTAGCTGCTCAAGACTCGGTGATTCTGCTGATTCAGGATGATAAATCCATATTTGTTTGCAGTTACATGAGAAAATGCATGATGATTCCCAGAAGCTCCATTACTAATCTCATATTTATCCTTTCTTATTTCTCATAATTACAGGAAATGGTAAATATTCACACATGACAGAGTAAGAAATAAGATTTTAATTAGTTTTATTCAGGCTGATGATACCAGCTAAAATATTTTTTTATATGTAAGGAAAAACTTTGAGCTTCAGAACAGATAGATTCTACAAAGGTTTTAGTATTTTTAGTGGGTACATCATCTCAGTGTAGAGAGTATCTTGCTTTGTCTGTTCTTATTCATTTAAAAGTAAAAAAAAACCAAAAACCAACCAACCAAAAAAAAAAAACCACAAAAAAGATTGTTATTTTCATTAGAAAAAAAAATTAATATTTAGTAGGCTGGAATAAACCCCAACATCTTTCTATTTAATCTTAGGTTATTTTTTGGCAGAGGAGAGAGCTTTAACTAACACTTGTGAATGGAGGAAAACTAAGGCTACTTTCAGATGACTGCACAATCATGCAAGCCATACCATGAGAAGGAGATGTACAAAATGATACAGTACTGCAGGAAATGCCAGTGTGTGCACCAGACAGAAAAAATGAAAGAAAAACCTTGAATTGTATATGCTCTATAACTGGAAGCACAGAAAGAAGAAAAAATTTCTGCTTTCCATTTGAAGTTATAGTCGTCTCCGCTTATTGTTAAATGATACTGTAAAGACAGTTTACAGTGGTGTAGAGATTAGGTATACAAACAGGGGACATAAGCAAATGGGGCTGATGCCTCCATTTGTACTCAAGAAAGGACTCCAGAAAAAAAGGCCCACTTCTCAGTTCTCTCTGATGCTCATATGCTTCAGTCCAGCATCAGGATTTAGTATGTTGAACTCATCTCTAATTCAGACTGTGCTAGGGAGAGTTGTGAGCTCAGTATGTGCCCTGTTTCCTGAGATAAAAAACAAGCCCTTGATTTCTTCTACACTATATATAAAGTATCTGAGCAGGCAGAAAAGTTTATCCTAAGGATGTGGAGCTATTTCCATACCTCTGCTCCAGAGGGAAGGAGGTGCTTAAGCAAGGGATACATTTTAGTGTAAGTTTTGAAGAAAGGATTGAGCAAATCCCACTCGGTTTCCTTCTGCTGGGGTACACTGGGAGGAGGATTTTACCCAACAGGAATCTCCCATCAATAATGTTTATATTGATTCTTCTTTACTTTAAAGTCTTATCTAAGGTCTTCACTTGAGATGGCGACGCCTGTGTAGAAACTGCAAGATGAACAAAGCTCTTATACTGATAGAGACAGCAACACAGGATCACAACTTCTATATGGCATGAAATACATATTGGCCTGGGGTCACAATAATCTCAGGGTTAACTGCCACCTTTTATACCACCTGAAAATCCACTGTTGCAAAGGAAAAATCACTTCCCCAATCATTTTATACCTGAGATTTTATAAAACTAGTAGTAACACAATGAATTTACAGATAGGAAACTGGAACAGAGGAAGATTTATTAGTTTGTCTAAGGGTGCAGAAGGAGTGCATAGTAAAGGAACAGAATTCCTGGAGTGAATTTACAGCAGTAAATAAGATGGGCTAAGGCTATTCTCTGGCCCTTTGTGGTAAGAAGCACAACAAAGTTTATTGTTGGCTGGACTCTTTTCTTCCAGGCAGCAAGGCGGCTTCAGCTGGAGCTGGAGGTGCACATTCAAACAGCAAGACTCAACAGATAAGCTGCAATAAAATAAATTCTTATTAGATACTGTAATTAAAACTATTCTCATAGGGAACAGGGGTCAGAGATGTGGCTGAATTGCCATCCATGGAGATTTTATAAACCATACTGGACAGGACTGTCTATTCCATGAGACTTGATGTGTATCTCAACCTTTGCATTCATTCAACGTTTCACACTAATATTTGGCTGTAGATCTCCAGTGTCTTGCGGCTTGCAAGGCTGTTTGTAAGTATCATTTTATTTCTGCTATGTGCAGTCAAAGTAGCAATACACAGAACTTTGTTACTGTCATTCCTTATTTATAACAGAGGTGACCAACTGGCAAGTCAGAAGATGTATCCATCCCACAAGCCAACTTTGCCTGGGCCCTTGAAATGCAAAACAATCAGAAGTCAAAATCAACTCATGGCATAGTTTACTTGCACTAAAATTGAGAATGAGAGAGAATAGATATGGAAATTAAATGACCTGTGGATCCTATAAGATAATTGTGTTGGCCTGATCTTCAAGAATGTGATTAGGAAAATATAAAGCTCTTCAAATCCTAACCATATCCCCTCTGTTTTATATGTAGCAGCAGGTTATACTGCTAGACCAGGAAAATTCAATTTTAACTCTCATTTAGTGAAATTTATTGTCTGAGGAATGTAACTAAATATGGAAGGGATACTGGCACATCACAAACCCTAAAGTGGTTCCATAAAGTCTTAGGTGACAAAACATGAAGCTAATGAATTGATTAATGCTGTTATCAGAGTGGGTTTACCCTTAGAAAATTCAACAGATCAGGGCACTAATTTTATGACTTCTCTGCTAAATGAGGTATGCAAGCTTCCCCCTTCACACCAAGTGTCGTATCAGCCAGAAACAGATGGGCTTGTAGAATACTTTAATCAAACACTTAAGCAGATGTTAAGAAAATTCATCAGCAGTGAACCAAAACATTGGGATAAATTGTTACCTTTTGTTTAGTTTGTCTATTGGGAGGTCTCTTAATCATCAATTGGATGCTCCCTATACCTTTTAAAAATGTTCAGGAGGCAGACACTCTGAATTTGTGCTGTTTGCAAATTATCCAACATTGGCAGCATCACTTTTTCACCCAGGTAACATCCTTTTTAATTATGTTGTTTAGGTATGTAAATCAAGGCTCCGATCCTGCAGATTGATCCACACAACTGAAAGCAGAAAATATGTACGTGAATGACAGTAATAGTCAGAATTCAAAAGAGGCAATCTTTATGTAATATTGAGGCAGAAGACTGATGAAGTTGAACAATTCTCTATACAAAAGAAGTGACGTTGAGACTAAGGTACTTATTATTCTCTTTTATGCTCCTCTCAATAGACAGCCCATTCCCTATAATAATTTAAAGCAGATTTAGGACAGGAAATAGATGGGTTTGCACATCCAGCAGTATCATGTGAATTAATTTCCCAGATTTGAAAACTTTTCATCAGACCTGGGCTTGGTTATTCATGGCTAACTCAACAGACAAGAAGACATTTTAATGTTCTAGGTTGCTGGTTTAGGTGTGTGGGTCTAAACTGACCTCATAATGACTCACACAGCCTGCATATGGTCCTGGAAATGTAAAGTCTCATGACACAGTACTTTTGGTGGGTCAGGTCCTTTCTTAGACTGCTGGGTCCATTGAGATATAATATTGAGCAGAGAAGTAGTGCTACTATGATGTGATGGCCAAAAACCATAAAATATTATTAAATCTTTCTAATTCAGCTATTTAATTTTCAGTAATGCACTGTATCTGACTACCCAGGAGGCTTTCAGAAAATTTAGTTGATGACTGAGATATCTGTTGAAATACAATGAAACAGTGTCAGGTGAAATGGTGCGTGTGTGTATATATATATATATATACACACACACATATGGTCTTTAGGAGTATCAGTTCTGTTGAAAATTATGGGAATGTAGAAAAGTGTAAAATTTGTCTATATGAATGCTCTAATTATATATTAACTTATATTAATGTAGTGTACATTTCAAATTATTCTTGCATACAAAAGATTGTTGAAGTTCTTCTAAATGTTGGTCAAAATCAAAATGCCATAAGGAAGAACAAAAGTTGTTCTATGTTGCTCTAAGACAAACCTTTCAATTTTTACTGTATACCCAAATGGAATATCTGACAACTTTTTTTTTTCTTTTATGACTCCACTTTTTTTAGAATGTCACATTTCAAAATGTCACATAGAAACTAGAAGAATCAAAAAGTTCCTTTTTGATCTATTGTAGTAAAAAGTTGCAAGAAGACAGTGAAGAATCAGTTATTTTAATTTTGGAAAGCAAATGGAGGAAAGAAAAAGGAAAAACTGGCTATTCAGCAACTATTAATGAATGATTCATTAATACTTCGGGTTACAATGAAATTGTATTTTTTGGCACTCAGCTGAAAACAAATGGAAACTAAAAGCAAAGCAAACATCATGTAAGGGGAGAGTCATCAGGCTAATAAATCTGAAGCCAAGTTTTGAAAGGAAATTTGGCACCCTTCAAGGCACACTGGTAACAAATGAGTGAAAAAAAGGATAATTAATTTTTATATACCTTACAGAAAATTTAAAAGCTATCATCCTTTAGGTGCAAATAGATTCTTCCCATCTTATTTTTGTAATTTTGTGAAAGAAGTATGCTATACTAACAATATCTGTTTTATTTCTTTCCTTTTTCTGTATGTTTCCCTCCTTGATACTCTCCTTTCCTCATTATTTTAAGATGCAAGTCTTCTGAGAATTCTGAACTTACATATTTGAACTCACTTGACAACATCACAGAGCTTCTTCTTTTTTCATTCTTTCCTTGCTTCATTCTATTATTATACATTATCAGGTTGAATGGAAATTTTTTTAATAGCTAAGTAGAAAAAGCAGATGGGAAAAAATAGATAAAATATTAAAAAAGTTGTACATAACAAGGTTGTGGTTACCTTAAAAAAATTGCATGAGAATGTATCTGTTCATCTGTGATAAATATTATCGTCACTTCTTGTTAAGGAATCAAGTAACTCTCAGAGGACTTTTGAGCAGCTCTATTTCCTGCTGCGAAGAGCTCAGTGCAGTTCTTAGCAGTGCCACCTAGACTGAAGTTCTTTGCAACTGGTTGCTGCCTTCATCTGGGTAATATTCTGTTTTGAGCAGCAGCTCCAGAGCCTAATTCACTACTCCTCTTTAAACAAGGAAAATTCAGAAGAACTATATCCCGCCATTTCTCTGGAGGCAATGTGAAAATGGAATTTTAACGCTGTTATGTGTATGCCTTGGAATGGTCTCTTGTGCAATGTTTAAGGGAACTGATGGGGAAAATGGCTGTATTGAGTCTGTCCCATGTTATAACTACATGATTTGGAAAAGTTTATGATTATGGATGATCTCTCACCAAAAAAATTTAGTCCTATAAACTATGGGCAAATTAATTGTCAAGACAGGTCCTTTTATACTCTTGTTAGAAGTTATTCAACGGTACAATGTTGGTGCAAAAATATTTAATTATGAAGTTATTTTAAGAAATATTTGCTGTGACCACAACAGCAATATTCTGGTAAGCGTTCCTAAAATGCAAAACTGGAAGCAATTTTTTACAGGCATCAGCTGAACTAAATCTTGACCACGTTGAAGAACAGTGACTTTATTATCTTTCTGCCCTCAAAATTATTTGTTTGCTTGTCCCTGAGAGTTACTTTTTTCTTTTCTCCATTTTATATAAAAATATGTTTGTATGGAAGTATTACAGTTTGTGTGTAAAGAACTCTGTCTACAAATATTTAATTTCCAGAGGAATAAAAAACATAGGAGACTTCCTTTTTATAACAGTGTTTAGTCCAATACAGGGAATGAGAAATAAGACCTAACCTGCAACCTAGCACTTCTTGACAGATTCACAAACTCTCCATCATCCAGGGCTAACCCAGCTATTACCACATGGCACAGATTATGGCACAGAAGGATAGCAGGTAGATGTTAACTCATCCATCCATCTCTCTTTTACTGCCTTCTTATGTCATGACTAGATCATGAGGGAAGGAAAGGGAGTTTTTCATACATTCACATCACTCATTTTTAGATTGGATTATATTCTGTGTTATATTTTCAGGGAGAGACCAGAAATGTTTCCTGACTTCATTTGGCCTGGAGTGGGAAAACCAGACACCTTAAATCTGCAAGTTATTTGTACTCTTGAGCCGAGTAGATATATAGCTGTCAATCAGTACCACCTACCACAGGGTCAAGATAGCTTCTCTACTGCCCATCACTGATACACAAATGCTAAATTAGGTTCCTAAATGCTGTTGTTCGAAGTTGTTCTTTCTTTCCTTGCAGATAATTCTTTGGCTAAAGTGATGCAGTACGTCAGACTGTGGTGATGACAAGAGGTCTTTCTATGAACCTATTCAGTTCATCCAGGAAAATGCAATCATCAGATGTACCAAAAGGGTTGGATTCTGGGCTAAATAAAGGCACATATTTCTTTTATAAATTTTCATCCTTCTTATCCTCTCTCCTCCTTTTATGGGCCAATGTTGCTTTCAGGATAGCTGGGTTTATTACTCCTCCATGTTGTATACTTATTTACATAAGAGCCTTCATGCTGAATTATCCACTTGGACTTCTCAGGGAGCCAACTCTCACAATAGTTAATTTTCATAATGTACAATTCAGCAAGCAAAGGACAAAACCAGAAAGAAAGCCCTGAACACTTGACACTCCACTTTAATCACACGTCTTAGGCTTTTTATTTTAAATGCCCAGAGAAGTTATCTTTATTATACTGTTTAGCTTCAGTATTGCTCCCATATTAATATCAAATTTGAAAGCAGCTATCATTTTCACCTTGTAGAAATTATTTTTTCATAGTAATAGCCTTCAAACTAGCTAAAAATATCCTTGCTATACAGAGCAATAAATGTTTGCAGATATGAATCTCATTATAGTTTATGGTGATTAAAACATGAAATAGGACTTGGTGTTTGCTGTAATTTGGAACAGACAGACCTAAGAGCAAGTGATGATATTTATATCCCTTTACATCAGTGCTTCAAAGTGTGAGGTGATAGCTAATATCTTATTAAAAAGAGACTTAGAAAATATCAGATACTAGATTCGTTGTTATACTCCTCTTTACATTTAGTGTGTTACATTAACTATTCTGACCAACACACCACCAAAGAAGGAATTAAGATAGTCAGTGGATGATGACAGGTTTTTAAGAGAAGGGAAAACATGGGGGCATCTGGTCCTTCACAGGTTAGTTTTTTATATTTTCTTTTTTGCAGCAGCAGCAGCAGCATATATATAAAAAGACTAAATGTGCATGCTAAATGGGAAAGCCTCCAGCATGCACTGGCTTCCTATAAACTACATTTCTTGGTTTGCTTGGGTTTTTTTATTCTCTTATTTATTGTTTCTTTTGTGAAATTTTTTTAAAAGAAAAAACCTATATGCATACTTCAACAAAGAGTCTTAAGGGTCTGTGTCAGGATATGTTCTCAGGAGAGACCTGATGCATGCCTAGCAAAGTTTATCAACGCCAGGCAGTAATCAACTATAAAATATATTACATAGGGAAGATTTTCCTCATACTAAGCCATTCTTAGACACTCATGCAGAAACTGTACAAAAAGCTAACACAGCATTTTTCAACAAATGTTCTGAGGTAGAAAGTGATTTCATTATTCGTCTACGCAGATTTACTTTGTACTGAGATGGACTAGAAAACCTTACACAGACAAATAATTCAAAGGTGACTATCATAAATTTCTTGTTTAATATCTTTCAGATTTGTCATTTCACTGTGATTGTGGGAATATTTTTATGTCTTGGTTTACAGGTCTAATTTGAACATATATTTGGTGTTCAGGGAAGCAAACTATAACTAATTTTAGGCATAAGGGTTCGGTTATGTTGCCAGGAAGATGTAGCTGTACATATCTGGCTAATCCAGGCTTTTTTTCTGTCCTTTTCCATGGTGTTAGTGATAAGTAACTATGGGCTTTACAGGGAGGGAGGAAAAAATACGAAAAGAAAACCTTTCATAGTTGCATAGTTGCCACATGAAGCAGTTATTTGCACCATGGGCTATGCTCCATGAATCAAATTCACTTGAAGTTGGTGGGAGTTTTTCAGTCACTGCCAGACAGAATTGTCATGGGCCCAAAAGCACATAGTTGTGGTATTTGAAAGTACTTTGAACAAGTAAAGTATTATGGCAAGAGTTTTTCATGCTTAGACTGACCAACTCAATCTGTAACAAGAGAGTTAGATATTTGCCTCATCCAAATAGTCGGGAAAAAGAGAGACACACAGCACAAAAGTAGGACAGTGTTAAGGTCACTTTATAGTGTATCATAGAGAACTCCAATCAACACAAAACTTACTTATGTCTCTTACACCTATTTTTATCATTATATAAAAATTATAACGAAATTTTAATGTAACATTGAAATATAAGTTAAGGAGTTATTGACCATTTAAAAATAATTAGGGAAAAACAAAGAGAAAGACTTTAAATAAATAGTGTTTTGTGGTTTGGGTTTTTTTTTTTTTTTGTTGTTGTTGTTTAATTTCAATGAAGCTAATAAGATTTTGAAATAATCTGAAATAATGCTGATATTTCTTTTAAAAGGATATTACCAAAAAATATTTCAGTGTCAATGCAATGTGTTTTCCCAAAAGATAGTTGTGCACCTAAAGGAAAGCAAACAAGAATTTACCGTCTTATAGATGGACATATGCCCTGTTTCCAGTAGGGATTTTCTTCCTAGTAGCTGCTTTTTTTGATTTAGTATGAGAATAATATTAATAACATATTGTTTTAGCTGTTGCTAAATAATGTTTATGTGAAGTCAAGGACTTTTTCATAAAAGCTGAGAGTGAGCATAGACAAGCTGTCCAAAGGAATATTCCACACTGTAAACATCATGCTCAGTACTATAGGAGTTGGCCAGGAGGCAGAAATCTGTTATCACTGCTTGGAATGGGCTGGGCAATCTATCATTAGATAGTGAGAGCAATTGTATATTATCACTTTATTTTGCATGTAGTTTTACTTTTATCATTATTATTATTTTTCTCTTCCATTACTGTACTATTAAACTGCCTTTATCTAAACACACAAAAGTGGGTTGGTTTTTTTTCACATTTCTCTCCCTTTTCTCCCTATGAGGAATGGATGGGGGAGTGAGTGAACAGCTGTGTGGTCCTAGTTAGCCGCCAGGGTTAATCCATGACAACATATCATTGAGCAAGTAAGAGAATCTAGGGCACTATACTACATTTCTTCCGAATATTGTGATCTTGGAAGATTTATAATGTATTCCTCAGCATGTTTCATGTAAGGAACATCCACACAAACAAAAGTGGAGCAACTTTTCTGGGTATGGCTTCTCAGTACATTCAAAACAACTAGAAGAAATTATCTTTATAAGCAAAAGGAAAAATTCTTATTCATGTTTCTCTGCTTATCGTGATAACAGGGAAAATAGCTACAATGTCATCAATGAAGACAAGGTTCTTAGAAATAGGTGACCTACATTTTGATAGATTGATTTATTTTAGAGTAACCGGACAGGATTTCAAAACATTACAATATCAAGTTGATTTTTCACTTGCCAATTTTCATACTTGCCAATTTTCATTGTAGAACAGCAGCATCTGGAAAGTTTTATGTGGTTTTTGTTTGTTGTTTTTGTTTGTTTGTTTGTTTTTCTCTCAAGAGTAGCTATTGTAGCTAAGCTAAATTTCAGCTTAGTTTGTGAGAAAATCAAAATTATTTTTAAAATATAAATAATTCATAGTTGCTGTCTTTGTTGGCTTGTTTTTTCATTTCTGAGAATTTGCAGAATTTTCACAATTGTGGCACACAGTGATGAATACTGTCCTGGTTTGGAGTGAAATGGAGCCAACTTTCTGTTCAGTGATAGAGGGTCTAGCTTATACTTGTTGCTTTGGTAACCAGAGTCAGCTGACTTGGTTGTTTAACCTGTGGAGGTGTTGCACCTGTTGGGAGGAATGGACAGATCAGGTGACCCAAAACTGACCAACAGAGTATTCCAACCCATCTGCCATATTCAATATAAAACTGAAGGATTAAAAGTTGACTCTTTTTCAATGGCTGTTTCTTCAATGGCTGTCTTCCTTTGATGACTGACATCCAAGGATGACTTTGTAGTTTGTCTAGCTTTGATCTCTACCAGAGAGTTCTGGAGTCTAGTTCCCATCTGTCACTGAGTCCAGTCTGGAACTTTCCCTGTGCTTGCTGGTGACACCTCCCTGGGAGCTTGATACAGTTTTGCATATATTTATATATAGTATCTATTTCCTTATTTCCCTTTTATTTCCTTTATATTGTTAATATTTCATTAAAGCAGTTTAGTTATTACTAAACTCCTAACGTTCTTTATCTCTCTTCTTCCTCTCCTTGGAGCAACAGGTAGTGGAGAGCATCGGTCATCTTGTCATTAACCAGCCTGGCCCAAACCATGACAAATAGCCATGATGGTTATTAGAACCGCAATTGTTGCTACCAAATCATATTTTGTAGTATACAAATAAACAATGATATTTCAGTGTGGGAGTGTGCCAAAGTTTGCGGTAAGATAGATACCACAGAAACAATACAACTTTATTATAAAATAATTAGTTCAAATCTGAGATACATTGAGTGATTATTTGATGCATTACTCAGTGGTTCTTTGTGCCATCAGTTCCATTGTGGAGAAGGCTGTGTGTAGGAAGCTAATTCTAGGAGGAGGTAGCATTTTTGTTGTAAAGCTCATAAGGACTAAAGCTTGAGAAAATGCCTGCCGTTTACCACTTTCATTGACATGTTGAACAGAAGATCTGAAAAATATGAGTTTACCAATGTTTCAGTACATGTTGCTGGTTTATTCACACTCTGCCATGTTTCATATAATAGTTTTAGATGTTTAGGGTGCCAGAAGCAGGTAATCACACTCTATCTTGAACCTATGCATGCTTTTTTATTGGCTTAGAAGCAAAAGTCTATTATTAAATGCAAAGCTAGTATGAGTGCCAAAAGTGAAAGTGAACAATCCGCAACTGAGAAGACAAAGAATTCTGAAAGTTAGAGTTACCATGGCAATGCTGACTTTGACAACCTGCTACAAAACTGAATAACTTCTCTGTTCCTTTATGGTGGGATTTACAGGTTGTGAGAACGCTAGTGAATAAATATGGACAAACACCCACAGCCTACCCGATCAAGTATGCTTTGATATCATACACAAGTCTGTCAAGCCTAAGGTTTTGAGCATGTTTTGAAAGGCAGTGAGTAAGAAATGCACAGTTAAGTACTTTACAAGTTCTGTGCATTATCCTCTCATGGAATATAAAGTGGTTTATATACACATGCCATCCAGCATAGTTATTTAGTTGCCTTGCAATCTCTACACTGTTTTTACTTGCAATTCTAAGAGATGCTGTCACAATCAGCCATAAAATTTACTCTGTTCTTTTAATCTCATTTAGTTCAGTCCTCAGGAGGATTTTTTCCTGGAAATCAACACTGAGAAAGTATTTGAGAGGAGTTTATCTGCACAGAATTAGTTACTTCGTGTATCTGATATATGTTGCAGCGTAAACCAAAAATAAAAAACTCATTACCAGGTACTAAGACTTTGCATCTTTGATTTATCTCCAAGAAGAAAAGTGTTTTGATGATCCCAAAGTTCTTCTAACGTTACTAGAGAGAATTCAGTATGGCATCTGAATGTCAAAAAAGTTTACAAATGTAGTTTTGAGGTACAGTATGTAATTATTGTCCTCTATACAACTTGGCTTAAATCTTCACCCAGAAATTTCTGTATGCATGCCATCAAGACAGCTCCAGAATAATAAAATGCCTGGTCCTTCCCAAAGATCTTCCTTTTATGTGGGATCTTAAAGCCTATTCATTGGCCAGGATGTGTTGTACTCCAGGATACTCTAATTCTACATGAGTTTGGATATACTTTGATCTTGAAACATATGAAGAAATGTGACATTCCATATTAGAAGGTCTAGATATCATCAGAGATAAGATACTAATTCAGACAAGCTTTACCTATTTTAACTGACACTTTGTCAGTGACAACCCATTACGATGTACATTCATATCTTCATATTGTGACATCCCTTTTCCGAAGTCACCTTTTCTCCCAGAGCCAATGCATTTGCATTTAAACAGTTCAAACGGCAGGACCTTGTCTCCCTGTAGAATCTCAGCTGTGCAGTACTTGATCTTATGTCTTTAATATGACAGGAATGAGGCACTGCTGGACTTGCTATTCAACAACCAAGAAAAACAGCTTTACAATATCTCAGTTAGTGATATTCTTGGCTGCAGTGATCACAATATTGTGGAATTTGGGATCCTGCTGAGCACATTGAAGGTTAGTAGAGAGACAAATGTTTTAGATTTTAGAAGAGCAAACTTCAACTTACTCAGAGTTCAGCTGGGAGAGTTTCTGTTGGAAGCTTCCATGGAAGATAAAGGAGTTAGCGAGTGCTGGGAGTTTTTCAAGAATGCTCTCCTGGACGCACAAAAACAGTTCATCCCCTTTAAAGAGCAGGGAATTCGGCAGAGCAAAAGACCCTCTTGGCTTAATGGTGAGTTTCAGAGTCTGCTCAAAACGAAAAGAGACCAAAAATGGAAGAATAGACGAATAGCTATTGAGAACTACAAGTGGCATTTCCTGGGCATGCAGAGATGCAGTTAGAAAAGAAAAGTTGAATTGAAATTGGTCAGAGATGCCAAAAATTATAAGAAAGGGTTCTTCAAGTATGTGACCAACAAGCAGAAACAGAAGGAAAATATTGGCCTGCTGTTAAACAGGAAAGGTGAATTTGTCACTGAGAGTGCTGAAACAGTAGAGGTTCCCAACACTTCCTTCACCTCTGTCTTTACCAGCACTGTTGGGCTCCAGGCCCTGAGAACAAAAACCCAGGTTGGTGCAAACACAGACCTACCATCAGTGAAGGAAGAATTGGCATGTGAGCTGTTACAGGAGCTTAACCCCTATAAATCAATAGGCCCTGACCATATCCACTTGAGTGTGTTCAGAGAACTGGCTGACATCATTGCAAGGCTGCTCTCCACAATCTTTGAGAAGTCACAGACATCAAGGAAGACTGATCCCAGAAGACTGGAAGAAGGCTGATATCACCTCCAGCTGCAAGAGCGGCTTAAAGGAGGATCCAGGAAATTACAGGCCCATCGGTCTTACTTCAGTCCCTGGAAAAGTTATGGAACAAATCCTCCTGGAGGCTATCACAAGTCAAATGAAGCACATGACTGGGAAAAACCAACACAGATTCACCAAGGGCAAATTGTGCTTGACAGAAGTGATTGCCCTTTATGACAAAGTAACCTGCTTAGCTAATGAGAGGTAGACAGTGGACATTATTCCAAGGATTTCTGGATTTCTTCAAGGCTTTTGACATGGTTCCCCACAGCCTTCTCCTAGAGAAACTGATGCATTACAATATATACTAGTGATCCATGTGGTTGCTGGGGAACTGGCTAACAGGTTGGACCCAGAGGCTGGTGGTAAATAGCTCCTTTTCAAACTGGCAACAACAGGTGTGGTCCCCCAGGTGTGGGCCCAACACTGCTTAATATTTTATAAGTAATCTGGATGATGGGATCTAGTGTGCCCTGATTAAGTTTGCCGATAACACAAAACTGAGTGGGGAAATGGACACTTCAGGAGAGCCACTCTGCATGAAGACCTGGATAGGCTGGAAGAGTAGGCTAACAAGAACCTTATGAAGTTCATCAAGGACAAGTATAAAGTTTTGCAATTGGGAAAACGTAGTCCAGGACTGCAGCACAGGCTGGGATCTACTTGGCTGGGGAGCAGCTCTGTAGAACGGGACATGGAGGTGCTGGTGGACAATAAGATCAATATAAATCTATGTGTTGCTGCAGCAAAGAAAGGCAACAGGATGCTGGGCTGCATCAACAAGGGTGTCACCAGCAGAGATAAAGGAATAATTATTCCACTCTACTCAGTGCCTGTCAGGACACAGCCAGAACAATATATTGAGTTTTGGTCTCTGCTATGCAAAAGAGATGTGGACAGGCTGGAAAGGTGATCATAGGACTGGGAAGACTGCTATGAGGAAAGGCTGAGAGAATTGGGTTTGTTCAGCCTTGAAATAAAAGGGCTTAGGGGACACCTTTTCACCATCTTCCAGTATTTAAAGGGTGGCTACAGAGAAGATGGAGACTCCCTTTTTACAGAGTCACATGGAAAAGATGAGGAGTAATGGGTACAATTTAATCCTAGGGAGATTTCAGTTGAACATGAGGAAAAATTTTCAAAATGTAGACAATCAGCTTTTGGAATAATGTCCCCAGGGAAATGGTGGATTCCCCATATTGGTTACTTTTAAGATTCATCGGGACAGGGTGCTGGGCCATCTTGGCTAGACTGTGCTTTTGCCAAGAAAGCTTGGGCCAGATGATCATCGAGGTCCCTTCCAATCTGGTATTCTATGATTCTGTGACACTACTGAGAAGTTGTGTAATCCCACAGTAAAATGAGATCCTTTGAGTCATGAAACATCATACCTGAGACTGTTACACATCTCCCAATATATTTTTTCTTCTGGCTTAAACTAAGGCTACTACCATACTGGAGCTTGACATCATTGTATCAGCGAAAGACCTGGTTCTTTATCTGAAGTTTTACCTCTCCTTTCCAGAAGTGTCATCTGAAATCAGGCGGTGATTCTAAGAGCACCATTGACTTGTCAGCAAGTGAACAATAGCCCAGCACTGTAAAACCTGGCAGTAACTGCTGAGAAAAGGAACCTTTTCCTGCAAACAGAGTAGGTTTTCTTGCATTTTACTAAATCCCAGGATCTATCAGCAGCTGACCTTTAGTTTCTGTAAAAGTTGTCCCTGCATTGATGGAAGAACTACATCTACATTCATGGCGTTGTTGCATGTGAGATATACAAGTTTAAGACCATATTAACCATTAACCACCCATACTTTGTCACTTGCCTGTAAGGCACTTGGAGTCTGTTCTAGAGTATACCTCATGACACTTTCCAAGGGAGCAGGGAATATAAAAAATTTTACAAGTGGAATGTGTTTGAGAGTATCCTCAGGAACACATGCATATTATCTCCGTACAACCCATCTGTCACAGACAGGTGGATAAACAGTCCTTCCTTGAAAGGCCACAAAACATCCTGACAGAAAAGCATATGGGATTTGTGGGCAGATTGAACTCAGCAGTTTGAACAGTGTATAGAGACAGCCTTGGATGGACAGTGCTTTAAAATTGTTCTCTGAATCAGGCTAAATCACAAACACTGTGAATCCAGCCTGTTTCCAAAACACCACTTCAGGCGAGAAAAATAAATTATGTACTTGTTTTTAAAAGTCTTTCTTGCATAGAAAATTCTATTCACCTGTCTCTAAAGGATTACAGTCTGCAAGGCAAAGTTTACAAAGACAATCCTTAAAAAAACCACATGGTTTATGGTTTAGCTTGAGAAAATCAACATACCAAATAAAAAGCAAGAAAGCAGAAAAGCATATCATGCTCAATGTAGCAAGTTGTTTTATGAAATGTAAATAAGCAGTTTCAAAGCATTTTATTGTCTTAAGAATTTTTAATACTTATACTCCTACTACTCCTTAAAATGTTAAAGTGTTAAGCACTAGATATACAGATTACATGGAGAGGCTGCCTTACTCTTATGCACTGTCAAGATATTGAAACAATTTTTACCTTTATTACATTAATATTCTTCAGCAATCTGAGCACGGACATAATACCACTTTCATTTACAGCCCTAATCTTTTCCTGTGCTTGACTGGCTTCATGTATTTAGGAAGAAGAATGTAATAGCAATAATCACCTCAAAAAAATCTGCTACGGTCACTTCCAGGTGGTAGAGATATGGTTTGAAGTACGATGTATAGCGTCCAAAGCAATATGATATATAGATTCTAAAACAATGCTGAATTTAAAACAAGACCTTTTCCAGAGGCCTGTAGACTCATGTTTTGAATTGTCTTGCAATGTCGTTTAGCTTCTCAGTACCTTTTCAAGTTCTTGTGGAAGTACAAAGGTGATCAAAGATACAGGACTGCATCAGCACGTTGAGTGTAAAAGAGACTAACAATTTTCAACCTGAAAAAAGGATGAGTAAAGAGGCGCATGACAGATGTCATCAGTGGCACATAAAAGATAAAAAGATAAAAAGTCATTCATTGTCTCTTTCAATAGAATAAATATAAATCATGCAGATCCAAGATAAGCATGCATTTTCAAAGTGTGTAGTTTAAACAGTATTCTTTGCCACAGGCAGTTGTGCATCAAACTTTTAGAAGTATTCAAAAGGCAACTGAAGAATTTGAAGTAATTTCTAAAATAAATTCACCATGGGCTAAAAAAAATACCACTTCTGCTGGCTAGTGGAGCTCTCCCTCAAGCTGGGAGAAAACACTCCTGAAAAGAATCACAGTCTTTTCCCCCTCTCATATACTTTTATCCACTTATCAAATACTGGTAACAGTGAATGACAGAATACAAGGCCAGATGCATACTTCATCTGATGCATTACAGCCATTCGTGTAGTGCAACTGTATGGAAAGATAACATATCCTACCTTGAAAATATAAGAAAAAAATAACCACATTTTCATGTCAGGAATAAACTTTTCTGAATGCCTTGGAACCTGAGTTGGAGTACATCAAATTTGCCTATGGCTAAGCTGGAGGCACAGACATTGCATGGCAATACATTTCTTCCCATTAATTTAAGTTAAAAAACTATAATCTGTAACCTGTATAACACCAACTCTGCTGGAAGAGTCCTTGCTCGTTGTCAGAACTGGATGTATTTTAAGTCGATAATCTTTAGCTGAATTAGCTTCTTCAGGATTCAAAACAGGTAATTTGTAGAACTGTTCTCACCTTGTAAAGAAAGTTGAGTCACAAATCATAGTGCCCCTTATGTCTTAAAAAATCCACTATTTATAATGTAATTGTATACAGACTAGATTTATCCTGCTATAAAGAGGGTAGCAGGATCCTGGAAAGCCTGGAACTTTGGCTGAAGTATTCTGTTAATACCCAGGCAAGTCAGTGGTGCTGATGCCATGTTTAACATGTCTTATTGTCATATGACAATATCAGAGGAAACCTTACCCAGCTGGGACAAAAAAAATACATTTATGTGCCTCCATTGTCCTGTGCAGTAAGGTGCTCAAGTAGGTGTCCAGCTAGAGAAAGTGATAGCAAACTACATAGAAAATTGCTGAGAATGTGCTTTCGAGTTGTTCTCAACGTCACATATTCAGAACATGCACCAGTAAATGATAAAATTATTGGACCTCATAAAGAAGCATTAATTGAAGTTCCATGAGCCAATCTGCACAGGAAAATAAATCATCATGAGATACCCTTTGGCTCAAAGAACATCTTTGAATTTATGAACTGTCCAGCTATCAACTCAAAACTAGTTCTTCAGGCTCACGTAAACTGTAGATATTGTAAATTATAAACCTGCTCTTTAATAATGACTTTGTTTGTGAGTTTGACTTAAAGCAACTAAAGAATTCTGATGAGAAGGAGGGAATTTATTGTTCTAATATTCTGCATTGTAAAGCTAAATCTTAGGCCCAAATGGATGCCTACAATATTTTTCAGCGTTATGGTAATGAAAGCAACTACCAGAAACTCATTCATCTGTGTTGCTATGAGGAAGGCCTCTGAAGCCTTGAAATAATCACTCATATCTTTCCTCCTTCTTCTCACTTACTTTCCCTGTAATTTCTCATCTTGCTCATCTAATGAATCCTTTTTAAAATAGTTGTGGAGTGAGGAGAGCCCCATTCTGGGGTGGATGAATGAATGACTGGATGCCCAGTCCCAAAAAACTGTGGTGAATGGAGTTAAATACAGTTGTTGTTCAGTCCTAAGTAGTGCTTGCCAGGGCTCAGTATTGACGCTAGTTCTCTTTAATATCTTTATCAATGATCTGGACGATGAGATGAAGTTCAATCTCAGTAAGTTTTCAGACAACACCAAGATGAGCAGGAGCGTCGATCTGCTTGAGGATAGGAAGGCTCTACAAAGGGATCTGGACAAGCTGGATCAATGGGCTGAGACAATGGTATGAAAAAGTACGAGGTTCAACAAGGCCAAGTGCTACAAGCTTGGGGAAGAATGGTTGGAAAGCTGCCTGACAGAAAAGTACCTGGGGGTGTTGTTTGACTGTCGGCTGAATAGGAACCAGCAGTGTGCCCAGGTGGCCAAGAAGGCCAACAGTATCCTGGCCTGTATCAGAAATACTGTGGCAAGCAGGACTAGGGAAGTGATTATCCTTCTGTACTCAGCACTGGTGAGGGTGCACCTCAAATACCGTGTCCAGTTTTTGGACCTCTCACTACAAGAAGGACACTGAGGTGCTGGAGCACGTCCAGAGAAGGGCAGTGAAGCTGTTGAAGGGTCTAGAGTACAAGTCTTATGATAAGAATCTGAGGGAACTGGGATTGCTTAGCCTGGAGAAAAGGAGGCTGAAGGGAAACATTATCACTCCCTAAAAGTACCTGGAAGGATCTTGTAGTGAGGTGGATTGGTCTCTTTTCCCAAGTAACAAATGGTAAGATAAAAAGAAATGGCCTCATGTTATGTCAGGGGAGATTTAGACTGGATATTAGGGAAAATTTCTTCACAGTAAGGGTTGTCAAAGCATTGGAACAGGTTTCCCAGGGAAGTGGTTGAGTCACCATCCCTGGAGGTATTTAAAAGACCTGTTGATGTGGTGTTTAGGGTCATGGTTTAGTGGTGAAATTGGCAGTGCTAGATTAATGGTTGGACTTGATGATATTTTCTGACCTAATCAATTCTGTGATTCAAAGTTTAAGTTGCTGCATAAAAATACAGAAGAAATTTATATGGCCAGCTCTGTGCTCCCTGACAAATATCCAAAATACCAAACTTCAAACTAATGTGTCAGGATAAAAACTTGATCTTCCCTATTCATGCAACATACATGGATCAGTCTTACCTCACTTCTTAGTGGGCAGATACTTGCATCAAAGTGGAAGTGACAAATAACCCTCTCGACTTTGACAGCAGATGTTTATGGATTAAAGTAAACTAAGCTGACAATATAATGCATATTTATATAGTACCTTACTGATGGGATGTCTTTACATTTACAACTATATCAGGATCTAGAACATCAGTTATGTGACAATTATGCATTTAGGTTTGGTAAACACTAGATAGGTGGAGTGAAAAAGCACATTTAACTTTTTCAGAACAGCCTCTAAAGGCAGTTTGCATTTTTTTATTTATTATAGATTAATACAGATTTTTACTTTATTAATCATTTTATGTTCTTTTATTCTAGATGGTTACATAAAACACTGACACTCTGAATACAATGAAAAATTCCACATTTGCCATTTTTTGCTTTATTGCAAAAGGCTGTGCTTTTATTTCCAATAGCCTTGCTATAACTTCTTATATCAGTAACTTTGCTATATATAACTAAGGATGTTTATGCCACTATGCCCATCACCATCCTCTGATCCTGAAATTTTTAAAATCTTTCGACATGGCAAAGAAGTGTACTACTGCTTTGCAAGAAAGATGAAAAAAAAAAAAGTCTTGCTCTGGGTTGACTTCCCTTATCAAAGCATCCTTAAGACGTCCTGTGTGAGCAGTGACAATATTTTTCTACTGATCTTAAAACATAACTGGTTATATGAGTTTATCTATAGGAGATTTTTGAGGGTGTGAGGTTTAAAGAATTCTTGTGTCTAATATTATCAGCTGCAGAAGTACCAATGAATGAGTCAAGATGGCATATTCCCAGGTTCGATAGCTGCTAATGAAACCTGCGGGACATCCATGATTCAGTTGACTATCTGCACAGAGCACCATAATCTTGTTGTCGTAGTTCCTGTTACTCATGAAAATCTGTGCAGAGGAAACAAAATGTCGATGTCTAAACCAGTCCATAAGTAGAAGTTTTAGATGGAGGTTGTAAGAATATTTCTGAAAGAAAAATAAACTACTGTAGAAGTAGGCTTAATTGTAAAGAAGGCTCTATTTGACACAAATGAAACTGCAACATGAATGAAAAGGTTTCTAGAAAAGACAACAACCAACTAAGCAGTGTGCTGGCTAACGCACCAGAGGTAAATACAAAGGGTCAATGGAATCTAATCAGCAGTCTGTGCCAGTCTCAACCATTGTGTCAATCGGTCATGAGCAGCATGAGATCTTTCTACTTTAAGTCAGTTTTAGTTTTGCTTCTGATAAATAATTTTTATATCAATTTATCAGAATAATTTCATATAGAAAGTCTTTCTGTTTCACCATTATTCTGATAAACATATCCCTTTAGGGACCCTATGATAACCTAGCACTGCTAATCACTTTTTTTTTTTTTTTTTTTCCTCTTATTTACCTTCAAATAGGAGTAAAAGTGGGTTTGGGTTATGTAGAAATAAAACCATGACTATATGATCTCAGGGCTAGATTGCTCAGCTGAAGGGGAAAATCCTGAGACCCCAGCCCCCCACCAGTGACATTTATATGATGATTAGTTCATGTAGAATCATAGAATTGTCTAGGTTGGAAAGGTCCTTTGAGATCATCTAGTCCAACCATCAATCTAACTTCACATCTTATATAAAACAACAACCTCTATAGCAAATCCCCATACTTTGTACCCATGCTAGTGTATAAATAGACAAACAAAATAAGTTTCTACATAGAATTCTAATTCCAAGAGAATTAAAGAGTTCCATTCTGTCCTGGTTTGAGGTAAAACAAACCAATTTTCTAATCAGTAATTTTAGTTTTTTAGCTGAGCCTCTTCTAAATAACTAAAGTCTGAAATTAACAGCATATTGTTCGGAAACTGTTCACTCTCACAGTGGTAAGACCTGATTATACCAAGGAATGGTGCAGAGAGGCCCTTGCTTATACTATTGTTATAACAACCAAGGTCAGGTAATTTCATTATTTACTCCGTTGGAGGGTCGGAAGCAGAAAAGGGTAGAGGGGTCACACCTGTAGCAGACAGGACAGGTGACCCAAAACTGACCAACAGGGGTATTCCATGCTCAGTATAAAAGGTGAGGGATCAAAGGGTCAACTCTCTTTCTTTGATGGCCAACATCTGAGGAGGACCCTGTCTGTTCATTTGCTTTTGATCACAATCTGTGTGTTCCTGACTCCAGAGCTATAATCCAGTTTTCATCCATCACTAAGTCCAGTCTGGGACTTTTCCTGATGCCTGCTGGTGACGCGATCGTCATCCTGGGAGCTTGATTCAGTTTTGTATAAATTGTATCTATTTAATTATTTTCTTCTTTTTTTTTTTTTGTTTTAATTTTAGTATTAATACTTCATTAAAGTAGTATAGTTAATTCTAAACTTGTACCTCTTCTTATCCTCTTCCTCTCCCTTTCTTTTTTGGGGGAGGAAGGTTTGTCAGTCTGGTTTTGGTAATTTTGGCTGAAACCATGCCACCTTAAAAAATAAACTCAATTCCAAGGCAGTTAAGTAAACCAAGGGTTATAGAACATGCATTATTTATTTTCCCTATGATTGCTAAACCTGATTTAATTTGTTTACAAAGGGAGAATTCAGTTTTTACCTTTTGTTAAATAAAGATCCTTGTGCTGCAGAACGTTTTACTCTGAAATTGTCACCCTTGCCTCTTAAATGGAACCCAGTGAGAGAGAAACACTCCTTCGAGTTACTTCAGTCATATTTCATTTATTGTTTGGCTTTATAATCATATTCTTTACCCATTATTAATTTGTAATAAAGAAGCAATGAGTAAAAATTATTGCAAGGTTTAATTTCTGCCCCAATTAACATTTTAAATTTTGCCTTGGGGTCTTCATTATACATAAGCTGTGAAACTAAATGATGTGGCAAGTTATCTATATTTAGCAACCTATAATTTTAGCTTGTGTTTTACTGGTTGAAAACATACTCAACTGACATCAATGCAGACAGTAGGAAATAAGAATGAACTAATATAAAAATCTACAATAGCATGCATTAATCTTCCCTAACGAAAAACCTCTGCCTGGCCTTTCTTTGAAAAGACAAAGATTTTCAAACTGATAAAACCCAGAGGCAAGCCTTTTTGCATATGATTTTGTAGGTGTCTGATGTTTTCTAACAAATGTATTATATCAGGACAAAACAGATAATAAAATATGTTATCTCATACTGGTTATTTTACTAAGATCTCAAAAATATTGAACAAATTACCACAAAAAAACATTAGATGCCTTTTTTCTTTTAATTCTGCATCTGCTATCAGACTTGATAAGAGAAGAATCATTAGATAAAAAGGTGTTAGAAGAATAATAATTAAGTTTAACTTAGCCAGAAGACAACACTTCATTACAGCACAGAAGAAATTTTGTGTTAATGAGAAGGCATATCTGAAAAGGACAGTTTCACAACTTTAAAAAATAAGAACTGCATTTTCTTCTAGACAAACTAAAAACAATGAAAAAGTTATTTTCCAAGTTCTGAGGTCTTTCCAGGGCCTACATACAACTACATTTCGATTCCTCCGCTTTCCAAACAAGACTTCTCTGGCATTAGACTAGGATTTCAGATCTTTTTTTCTTGTAGACATCACTTTAAGAACCATGCTGTTCCAGATGGTAGTTACCACAGTTACTTTGCGCTTTTGTTTCTTTTTCTGGATATTTTTTGAGGACATTTGCATACTAGTAGTAAATGTATCACACTTTAGAACTTTTGAACTACATGCCATATATCCACAAACATCAGTCTCTACCTTCAGCCTATACTTGGCTATCTGATGGTATAATTTATAAAAGCATAGGGCTTGTTCTGAATGCTTGCTCTCTTAATATTTCCTCTCATTCTCACATTCAGCAGCAATATGCTGTTACAATATGTTGTTACCCTTACTGCATATGGAGTTCTCATAATAACTTTAGGTTTTTTAGATTGTAGACGTGGATTCTTCTTACAGCTTTCTTTCCTAGATGAAAGATCTTTTTGCCTAGGTCACATTGTATTTTCACCTTTGTCATTTGGTAAAATCAGCTTCCAAACATCATTGCTGATGTTAAAACATAATGCCAATTTCAATAAACCTGGGAGACCGTGAAATCAGTAGGACATTCAGTTCAGCACTGAAAATACAGGCTGAAAATTTGCTGAAGTTGAGGTAAATGATATGCAGGAAAAAACAAAAAAACTTAGTCAGGCACAACCCTTGATAAATTCACACCACCCATTAGCAATATCTTTCCCTTTGCTCACATACCTGAAAATAGCTTCAAATAATACTTTTTCAAGCAACTGGAGTTTAGGGGATTTATTTCCCTTCACATTCTCTTCTGATCTCCTTCCTCTTCCCCCCAACTCCTAACAAGGTGACTACAAAAGCTACCATTTTTTAGTCATTAACAAACCTCTCCATCTTTATGAGTTCCTAATAAAATTGAACACTGGGAAACACATTCATAGCACAACCTTGATTGATTTAAGTTTTATATAAATATATCTTTCCAATCAGAAGATTCCCTAGGGGCTGATGTCACTGCACCCGTCTCATCTGCACATAGGCCAGATAAGTTTAAGAACTCTTATTCCCTGCCTTACACCACTCAATAATGCAATGATTTTAGATATATACTGTCCTCAGATTAATAGAGTCTAAGAAACAATACAGAATGGCTAGACTCAAGTGAATAAGTTCTTTCTAAATACACATGCAGAACTCAGGTCATTGTCACTCCTACAGGAGGAATACCTCTGCTACTATTATTCATAAAAGTAGCTAATCATTCTCTGGTGAACCTCAAAAGACTAAACAAGCAGATGGTTTCTTTCCCTTGGTAGTTTTTCTTATCCCTTTTCATACCTCTAATAAATAAAATTCAAAGCAGCAGGAAATATCACCTAGGCACCTATTAAGATCTCACATGTGAAAAAGATTAAATTTAGATAAAACAAGATTAAGGAAGATCTTGTAAACATAAAACTGCTATAGTTTTTAGTTATTGGGCAAAAAGAGGTGTTACACATTACCCCAGAGGAAATTAGAACTACCCAAATGACTAGTATAAGAAATAAGGAGAAAAGAAAGGGGATCGGTGTCTGTGTGTGTGTGGAATTCATAAGCTCTAAGAAATAAGAGGTATAGGATGCTAAATTTCTATACATGCCATCTACAGACCTTAATCTTTAAACTTTTTCTCCTACAAGAGTGTTATAGCCAAGGAACTTCTAAGCAAATACAAATTTTGGAAAGAAAATACCTATAAGAAGCCCTCAAGCACTTCTAAATTTAATCACTCTACTTCTTCTATTCTCTAAGCTCTCAGAAACTACTTTAGTGAGCTGCTCTGTATTATATAGGGACATAGATTTCTTCCACTTCCAGCAGGCTTCACTTGCTAATTAGCTTTTAATTAAAATGAGCTGCAGCTGGTTTGAGACACTCCCCTCTCCCCAACCCTAGTGCCCTGTTTCTAATTTCAGAACTAATAAAAATTCCCACAAGCCAGCCTGGTCTGGCTACTTTTCTTGAGAGAGTCTATTCAGCATTTCTTTAGTGCTTTTTACTCCTTCTTTTCTCTGTTTGTCTTACAAGTGTATGANTAATTTTTATTTTTTCCCCTTTTTTTCTAGCTTGGAAACTTATTTCAGTTGTTGATTTGATGAGTCTTTAGGTTGGAATAGATAGAAAGGCTGACAATAAAGGCTTGCTAAAGGACAGCGCAGATGTCTTATGAGCTTCCCAGTTACTGCTGCCAACACATTTTAGCTGAGGCTTGTGATGTCTTATTCCTGTCTTTCCACACAATTGAATAAAATTCCATTTGGTTTTTGTGATGAGGACAAACATCCATAAAGGGTGAAGCTAAAGCTCTCAAACTCAATTTGACCTTCCCTGGATTGCGTATGTCTGCAGGGATGAAAAGGCTGGCCAGCCTCTTAACTGTCTGCATGACTGTATCACACCATGTTTCTGAATATATATTACTGAACAAACCTCATTTCAGTTTCCTTGTTATATTCCTGACTCACCCTCTCAAAAGTTAATCTGATACAAGTGAAGAAACACACTAAGCTCTCCAGGCAATGCTTTGAAATTATTACTGTACTAGACAAATATATCTTTTAGAGTAACTTTAAAGGAAAAAATATATGAAAGGGAAAATGAGGAAAAAATAAGTATATGGATATATTCACTTAGTTCTGAGAGAGCAACTTGAAGTCATAGCTAACTTCTTTTATTAAAAAAAAAAAAAAAAAGAGGGAATTATTTGCTGTTTAAGTGTAACCAGTAATAGAATTCAGTCCACAGCATGAGAGGCAAAAGATGAAGAGACAAATAGTGTCTGCCCTTGTTTATTCCTTCCAGAGGAGTAGATCATAAGTGGCACATAATATTGAAAAAAATATGTTTATATATTGCCAACATGACTGCTGTAAGGTCTGAAAAGATGATTCTAGATGATGGAGCACACCACACACACCCTTGGAGTATTTGGATCCATATTCCAGTTTTATTTCTAGGACTCCCTAGATTTTCTATCATGCAACAATGCATATATTTCTCTCCCAGTCAAAAGTCAGAAGTTGGGGTGTTGGTTTCCTCCCTGCCCTCCACATATGATTCAAAAATAAATAATTCACTACAGTACTTTGAATAAAATTTGAAACCTTTGGTGTCAAACTAATTGGTTCAAATTTAGTTCTACTGTTAAAAAAAATTAATCATTTTAAGGGGAAAAAAATAACAAAAAACTTCATTCATTCTGAAAATACCAAATATTTTAAAATTCAGCTTTTAATTCAAAGTAGGCTAGTAAAAATATCAGGTTTTCACTGAAACTGGAACATTCAGCAGAAATGATGAAACTTCTAAGACTTTTTGGTACATTTCTGACTCAACCTCCTCTACTCTTAGAAATATACCCATCATCTTATTTCCTCTATTTACATGAATTTACTCAAGGCTCTTTGTTTCGCAACTCAATTCATACCTCTTTCAGAAAGAAAGTTTGAGTTAGCTTGTGATATTTAATCATCAATGTCTTTAGGAGATTCCAGTGTAATAATCCTTCTTCTAAATGGTTTGTGTGTAGATGAAAGTTAAATGCCATAGAAACATAAACTCAAAAAGGAGGAAGGCAGAGGGAGAGGCAAAGTAATAAAGACAATGAAACTACTAGCATAAGCATTATGAGACCAAGCAGCTGCTGGTTTTCTATCCATTTGCACTGGGAGAAATAAAGTCCAATATTCCATGTATTTATCCTCAGATTGCTAAGAAATGTGGAAAATCCCTTAAGGTATGATTGACTTCATTCCCAATGGTGAAAGCTTAGACATGTAAACTCTTGATATTTAAACTGAAGCAAGATGAGTGTCAGATCTAATGCTCTTCTGGAAATGTATGATATATTAGCCATTGGACAATGATGCCTCCTCAACATATATTTTTTCCAATACTTGCACAGTGCTTTAGCCACTGAAAATCCTTTGGTGATGAAGAAAATCTGGATTATTGAACACTACAGGTAGATACTTGTTTGCCCATGTGTGTTTCCATCTATTAATTTCTTATAAGTTCAAAATATATAAAAGAACAAAAATTATAACTAATAAAATTTATTTTAAAATGTATTTATAAAAAGAAACTAATTTGAGAAACCACAGGTTTAGGAATGCATTCAGATCAGGTTTAAATTGTAGAGAATGTTTCATGAGGCACCAGCTGCTTCTTTATTTTCAATTAGTTTTCTAAGTAAATGCTTCCAAATAAATCATAGAATCATAGAATCATTCAGGTTGGAAAAGACCCTTGGGATCACCGAGTCCAACCACCAGCCCTACTCTACAAATTCCTCCCCTACACCAAATCTCCCAACACGACATCTAAATGACTATTAAATACTTTCAGGGATGAGGACTCAACCACCTCCCTGGGAAGCCTATTTCAGTGCCTGACAACTCCTTCTATGAAAAATTCTTTCCTAATGTTCACCCTAAACCTACCCCATTGTACCTTGGGGCCATTCCCTCTTATTCGATTGCTAATCACCTGTGAGAAGAGACCAGCACCAACCTCTCTACAATGCCCTTTCAAGTAGTTTGCAATGCAATGCAACGCATTTTAGCATTTGTTGTATAAAGAATGTTTTTCATCTGCTTTTAGTCTTCAAAATCCCAGGTATCACCCTGAGATCATCCAGATCATCAACCATGGTAACTTATTACCGTAATTTCCATACCTCATGAGATTTTACTTTGAGTCTAAAATGAAAAAAGTCCATAAAGTTGCAGCTAAAGGAAGTTTACTGTTGCCAGTGACAGGTACAATGCATTTCCCCAGTTTCCATCAGGATATATTCAAAGGTCAGATCAGTTTAACAGATCCTCACAAATGGAAATCCCAGATCTTTCTGTTTAGGGACACAAACCAGATATGTAAAAGCTTATACTGTTCTGTGCTGTCTTTTTCTACATTTCTTTTATGCCCTTTTATAAAAACAAATACTTGTGATAAATTTGCAAAGATACTTTTAATAATGTCCTCCAAAGATACTTGTCAGATGATATTGAACACTTTGTGTGTAGTTGACAATACACAATCAATGGCTGATTGCACTTGCTGCCTCACATCTAAATATTGATCACACTGAGGAGTGTAGTCTGTTCCTTTTCCTTCACAGAGATTTTTCTTTCACTACAGACAAATGCAGTCTACTGAATGACAGATCTCGCCAAACTGCAGTGAAAGGTCTTTTTGAAAATTCAGCAGCCCTCATCAAGCAAAGACAGCAACTTCCCTTTCTTCTGAAAGAGTCCTTCCTGAAATTATTTCTGAATTCTTGTGATGTTAAAGATAAACCTTCCATAGGAAATTGACAGGTTTTCTTTTTCATATTCCTGAAGGGAATGATAGAAGGAAAAAGATATATATGAATTTACTGGAAACAGAAGAATAACTGAATAGAAGAAGAACTTTGTGCTTTTGAGAAAAAGCACAATGTGTAAGAAGCAGAAATGTTTCACTCAAGCAGGTCATTAAACTTCTCATTGCAAGGGAATAGAGTAAGATGTCATAATCGATTTGATAATTTTGAGTTAATATATTATTTAAATAAAAGTTTGTTATGGGAAAAGAATTTTTTTTCCCAGGAATCTGCACTTCAAGCAATGAGCTGGAAAACACAAGAAGGTGTAATACTGCCCTGCAAATCCAGTAAGTTTTGTCTCATTTTGCTTTCCTGTAAATGACCCTGAAGTTAAAGGGCAGTGAAAATGACCAAATTCACTTGGCATGGCCAAAAGTTAACACTTATTAAAAGATAATGAACTATAGAGAAAATAATGAGTTTCTATGCTCATTTTTTTAGCTATATGGTGATAAAATATAAGTATGGTATGAAGGAAAGATGGAAAGAAAAATCACTCTAAACATCTACTATGAAAGTAGCTTGTGTGAGTTGATTTATGTCCAAGGACAGTCATTCTAGAATCTATGGAATTAGAAGTCAGAGGAAAGCACTGATTTATGTACAGGTAGTGCAGTAGTAATTTTTGTCTTGCTACTACCTAACATACCTTTTGTATTATTTTCATACATCTTACAAAAAGCAGGATTTAGTAGTTAAGAGAGTAATTTTCTGCCTACAGGAGATCAGTATAATTCAATATATGCAAAAAAATATGAATATCTCTTTAATGGAATCAGGAGGTCTATTTTGGCATTGTTTATAGAGTGAAGTTAGATATTAAGAAGTAAAGAAAATAAAACATTAGGAGAAAAACTTCTTGGGGTGTTGGACTGAGGTAATAATTTATTTCTGAATGTTTACATTTTGCACTAAGGTGCTATTACAGGAAACACAATATAAGGAGGCTTGAGTTTCAAGTGCTTTTTCTGCAGGCATGACACATCACATAATTTCTTTAGATAACAGCTGCACTACCTTATGGGAAATGCAGCCTCTTTCCAGTCTATAACACTCTGGAGAAAGTCAAACCCACCTTACTACCTCTACAATGTGGTACTACATGGAAATGTGGCACACTGTTTAATCAACTAATACTAAAGTTTCAAGTGAGTTAGAAATTATTTTAACATATTACTAAGGTCAGTGTGATAATACTTAAACCTATTTCTCCTTGCAATGGATATATAGAAAGGACACAGGGATAGATGGGAGGACAGATAAAGATAGTTTAAGTGGTGGAACTTAAAGAATAGATTTCAGGCAGAAAGATTTATGCCTTTACAAGCCCCTGGTTATGTTTCTGACAACAGTGTTTAGATAGTCCTAGAAAAAAAAAAAAAAGAATTTAAGGAAGTGTTGCTTTTATGGGTTCCCCTTTCATAATTCTTAACAGCATAAACAGAACCCAGACATTGTAATAATCCTATTTAGACTGAGAAAACAAGAAAAAAAGAAAGTGGGAGAAAAAGATACACAGTCATAAGTCAAGTCCGGATAGATTGGACAATATAGAAGTTTTTTTTTACTTCCTGCCTTTATAAAGGCTAAGATATTGACTAGTCTGGAAATGTTTTAATTTCTGAAATATTTTGAAAATATATAAAATTATAGTCTGTTTGAACAGCTGGTAAAAAGTTGTGGCTTGGAGAGCAAGTGCAGGCTTGGCTTCACAAACAAGCAGAAGTTCACCCTGTGTTTTAACCCTGGAGCCATTGCAATTTTGCTATGGTAAGAAGGAATAAAGCAGCGTAATATGAGAGGGATTCCATAAGGAAGACAAGCAATTCTAGTGAAAACACAATATATTTAAGGAGGCAGGATTCCTTCTTCCTCTAGGAATTGTGCAAACATGACTCCAGTGAGTAAACTGGTCTCTTAGTTTCACTTATTTGTCTCATATGATGTTTTATTATCCTTCTAATAAATATTTCAAAACTTAGATTTGAAAAATATTTTCCCATTGACTTTAATTATTATGTCAAGTAATGTAAATGACAAAATTAATATAGAATAATCTTCACAGATAATATACATGGATATGTTCTGAGGCTGACTCTGTGTTTCTAATAAATACCTGTATATTTACATATTTTTTCTCCTTAAATTATGTATCAGCTGCCATCATCTATAAATGTAAAGAAAACTTACTTCCTAAAATATTTATGATGTCTAAAATATTAATAGCAACAATAACAATTCAAATAAAAATAAATATTTACAGTATGATCTTTTTCATGATGCTGAATTGATTTAATTGAGACATTGTAGTTTTTGAGAAATGGCACGGCCCTCATATTATATTTGCTGCACAGAACCTCTATATACTGATTTTAAAGTGTATTTAAAATGAATGGCAGTGTTGTCATGTCCCACATAAAGTATGAATGATTGAGGATGCTCAAAAATATTTGAGCATTCTTCTAATATTTGATGTTAATTCCTGATTTTGCTGGAGTAACCAGGTAAAGAAGTAATAAAACTACTGAATATAGTAAGCAGCACTAATACTTATATATATATAAACTATGTGTGTGTTTGTTTGTGTCTCTATGTAAACAAGTGCCTACGTTATAAAATATTGAAGTGGATATTGTGAATATTCAATATTCAGTATTCTTTCTAATATATTATAAATGTGAACACAACTATTGAAAATGCAGAAGAAATAAAAAGACCAGAAGGCCACAGTAGGGAAGAAAATTCATTCTTGGTCATTAGACATCATTATTCACTGTACAAGAAAGCAAACAATATCATCTCCATCATCTTTTCATGGAGGATGATTTGTATGCATCGTTTAACTAATAATCAGGCGATTTTTACATTAAATTGTAGAAAAATGTACATAGAAACAAGTAGCAAATTACCAGGAAGTTCTCATAAATATTTTATCGGATTAGAAAGGGATTCTGAAATTCATGTAAAATCATTCCATCCTTTTGGCTACTAAACACAACTGCATGTGTAAACCAGTGTCTCAGAAAGTCCATGAACTGCTGATTGCAAAGAAAATCTCCCCAGAGAAGAACCTGTCTGTGTATACCTATTTCTTTTATAACCCAAGGATCTCCTGTTGTCAAGCAGCATATTGAATTAGGAAAAAACTTTAGCCTGTTTTATAATGGCAATTCTTTGGATGTTTCAGAGAAAACAAGATTTAACTACCTTAGCAATTTATTATCTTTGTAAATCTGTCCCAAAATTAAGGTTGACCATATGATTAAGTTATTTGCTGATTTGGTATTTTAGGCTTTTATTTGCAAATAATTTATTGTAGAACTCTTAACGGGTTCCAGTGATTACAGCAAAAACAGTTTACAGACGCATACCCTTATTTTGCCCTATGTTACAACTTCTGACAGATGAACTTTCAGATCTTTGAACTAAGAAAAGACTATTTAAAACTTTTAAGGTGAAATGTAAAGAGCAGTAAGACCACATCCAATTAAAAATTAATTCCCCAACAATGTTAACTTATAGGTCACTCATCTTTTTAAAAAGCCATAAATAATATATTCATTAATAATTAGCTGCATCTACTTTATCATCATATCTCCTATTTAATGAGCATCATAAGAGTGGTATGGTAATCTAAAATGATCTGACTTGTCAAAAAAGAGTCAATTAGAGGAACTCTTCAGGACGCCCTAGTAGAATTCAGGACAGAATGAACTTCCGCCCTGTGTGTTTTTTGAGATTTCAAACTTCTGTCCCAATCTGAAACAAAAATAGTAGATCTGGTTTTTGTAAGGAAGGCAAAGGCATGCCAGTTTGAATCAGTCTCTCTACATATCTTTGTTTCTTATATTTCAAGTGTCTCCTGCTGTGTGCTGTCAGTAGATTGGATTAGGAAGAGCCTTTAACATACTAGTTGTTAGGCTGTTGGAAGAGGAAATTATATTATATTTTGAAAGTTGAAATATGCTCCCCATGGTCCCATGATGTGGCTCCTGGTGGTCTGGGGACATGAATAGTGGAGAAAGGCTTTGAACATGACCATGGGCAGACCTAGCTCTTCTCTTAAGCGCCTATGTGAGGCAGAAGCTCACTTATTTTCCATATGAAAAGACAGCTTCAAGGGTATATTAAACCCTTAAATCTAGTTGTTAAGGGCAGGATTAATCTCACATAATCTTAGCTAATTGCATTTGCTCAGATGCATTGACTGTAAGAGGGAAGTGGACAGATAACTTGTATATATAACCTCTGTACCACAGGTTTCTAAAATAAAGCAAGATGACTCCTTACACAAAAGCTTTGAGATAGTCAGTATAAATATGTTTTTTTTATATTTCCCACTCCTTCAGGACAAACGTTTATCTGGTTCCTCAAGACTTCTTACAAACTTTGTATTTATTTACAAAATTAGGGCCACAATTTTCAAGCACTGGAAATGTAGGGATTATTTTTTTATATATGTTCTTCAAAAGTTGAGATTAAACACCTTATCAATTAAAATGTCACCAAATTTAAGATTTCTAAAATAAAGCTCCTAATTTAAGCTAGAAATTAAAATCTTATCCATAGCCAATAGTAAAAGAGAGTTTGTTTGGAAACCCAATTTAGGATAGCACCAGAGAACCCACCTTTCTGAAGACATTCGGCTTGTATACCTATGTTTTGAACATGGAAAATGAGCTAGTAGAGTAAGAGTCCACCCATATAAATCAGAATGCAGGAACAGAAAATGAGAGAGAACAAAAAGGTATAAAAAGATCAGGAAGTGCCAATGTGACTTGTTTAGTGGTTACTTTTAAATTTTCATGGAAATTTGACATGGATTAGCTTAAATTCTCAAGTGGTCTGACTGAAAAAAACAATTCTCTCATCTTTAATAAAAGGATAAGTCTAGAGAATTTACAGTGCAAGGAGCAAGCTTAGAAGAGCAGAGAAATAGACTAGCTGTCCTTAGAAGGGCATTATTTTCATTATTTTGCATTCACATTCTTACTCTTGCTCAAATAAACGATTTCACATCTGAAGCACATAATGACAACGTGAATCTTTGCACTCAGAGTTGTACTTGCAAAATATTAGGTGAAAATCACTTGAGCTTTAGGCCCTATTTATCTTCAGGTCTTTGAGTACTTGACTGCTTTTCAGTTCATGGTTAATTAATTGACTGTGAAGCTATAAGCTATTAACAATTAACCTTCTTTAGATTCCCATTGTTCTCAGAAGAAAACACAAGTGCAAAATTATGATACAATGGCAAAATGCTAATTCTGTAAATAAATATTTGTTAATTCATATTGACAAAAAAAGTGACATTCTACAAATTCACAGTAATACGTGTAGATCCAAGTTATTCTATCACCATAGGACAGATTTAAGATTGTTTTAATACCTTAATTTTTTTTTTTCTTTTTGAATCATAAGTTTTCAAACCCTAATTTTTTTTAGAGTATGTAGCATCTTATAGTGGATTTTAGGTGTCACACAGTGGAGTTCCTTTTGGTACCTACTTCTTGCAGAGTCCTTCACAGTAAACAACCACTTTCTCAAGATCTTAAGTGTTAGTCTGAAAATCACTGCTTTAGATAACTGGATTTCATTACCTTTAGCCTTAACTCAGAATTTTCTGTATTTATAAACACAGGGATTTGAGACATTTTTCTTACTTGTAAAGAAAATCTTATCTGAAAGTCTATCCAGAAGAACATTTCTGTAAAGTGTCTGCTGAAGAAATTTTCAGTTATGAAAATTAATGTCGGTAGAAATGTCTATTAATCCTAAAATGCATTTTCCAGACATAGCTTATGCACCAGGCATCAGGAAGCTGAAGACCTCTATGCACAACACAAGCAATGAAAATGCTATAAGAAGAATAGGGTTCAAAATTTGGAGGTTCAAAATTTGAATCCATTCAAATGAATGGAGGACCACTTAAAAAGGTACAGAAAGGAATGGTAGAAAACCCACCAGCACTCTATCACATTTATTTAACTTTTAAAGTTCAAAGTTTGAGATTGCAGTGATGTAGAAAAGGTCGAAAGTTGTTACCTCTTACCTCTTCAGGTTTCTGAATACCTGATATTATTTATATGAGAAGAATTATTGGTACAAAGGATCTGATTCTGCAGTTGGATATGGGGGTGCCTTGAAGAAATATCACCAAAGTCTTTACTCTCTTAGACCTCTGAATAAAAAGCCTGGAGACCTATATAATAATACTTGTCATGGTTTCAGCCAAATTTACCAAAACCAGACTGACAAATGGCCCTTCCCGACACTCAAAAATAGAGGATAGGAAGAGATAAGGAGGTACATGAGTTTAGATTGAACTAAACTACTTTGATGAAGAAAAAAATAAATAAAAATCAAATTATTTATTTAATTATATACGTATAATTAAAGAAATAAATATTAAAATGAAAGAAAAATAAAATAATGAAATAGATACGATATATACTGTATCAAGCTCACGAGATGACAATCATGTCACTGTCAGGCACTGGGGAAGTCCCAGACTGGACTTAGTGATGGATGAAAACTGGATTATAGCTCTGGAGTCAGGAACACACAGATTGTGATCAAAAGCAAATGAACAGACAGGGTCCTCTTCAGAGGTCGACCACTGAAGAAAGAGAGTAGATCATTTGATCCCTCAGCTTTTATACTGAGTATGGGGCAGACGGGATGGAATACACCAGTTGGTCAGGTTTGGGTCACCTGTCCTGTCTTCTCCTCCGCACAGGTGTGACCCCTCTATGTTTTTTCCATTTCCGGCTCTCCAATGGGGCAAATAATGAAATTGATTACCCTTGGTTGTCCTTGGAAGTTTCAGAGTAAATAAATCTTTAATAATGTGAGCATTGCCATGAAGGCGTGAAGGTCTTGTCAAAAGTTCATCTTTTATCCTGCTTCTAAAGGGCTGAAAAATAAAAAATTGTAAGCACAGAGCAAACATAACAATATCACTTAAAACATCAAAAAATGCTTCATATGATTAAAAAACAACAAAGAAAAACTATTCATCAAAATTTAAAAAAACAACATGCATAGATATAGTCAGGTTTTTTCAACCTTCTCACAGTAGTCTTCCTTTGCTTTCCTCAAATATATACATTTTCCACAATTCAATTCAACCTATTTTTTTAATGCTTTGATTTCATTGGAATATGGTTACTGACATTTCTTTAGGCAGATCTAGAAGGAAAACAATCTCAATAACTCCATGCTGTGGATGAAGAGATGACACAGGTGAGGTTAAGTGACTAGTCCTCAATTCTAATGCAAGGCAGTGCCTGAGCTGGGAACAGAGTTACAAGTCTGTGAGATCTCATCCTGTGTCACTCGCTCAGTTTTCTGTAGCACAATCCTTTTTCACTACTGTGAATACTTCACCACAACTCTAGTTGCTGTTCATTTGAGTGCATTATCTAACTGTCATTTCTTCTGCCAGTTATTTTTCTTATGGTCTTCACAGTGCTGAAACAGTTTAAGTGATATATCACTCATGCCATTTCATTACTATTCAAACTCAGATTGATGATGTTCTAATCTACATGACATTGGTAACTAGTGTTTGATGCAGTATGCTGGTTTTGTAGCTCTGTGCACAATTTGGTGTGTATCTCCACAGCGTGAAAGTGATTCATTAGTTTACTGAAAAATTCCTCACGGATTAGAATTTAGCCTTACCATTGTGTTATTTTAATGCCCTTCTGAAAAAAATTCTGTTTCTAAATTTGTATCATTTTTCCCCTGAGAATTTTCAGAAAAAAATCTGATTCTACAACTAATAAGTCAAATTGAAAAAATAAAAAGTGTGTGTCAAGAAATAGACTTAGTGAAAGTGGGAAAAGAAGATCATCACGGGAGAAGGGAGTACAAAATGAACTCAAAATATGTATTAGTGTACAAATATATATATGAATGTGTAGATTTATTTATTTATATTCTTAGTTGTATACGTGTGCAGATTTAGAGTGCTACACATGCACACAAAAGTTTTCAGCAAACTGAGAGAACAAAACCAGTGACACTAGATACTTTATTATACTTTTAAGGATTAATTGGGGTTTTTTTGCAGAACACCAATTTTCTGCATGATTTTGGGCTGTAATAATTCCTGTTTCTGGCTGTTTATAATAACTATTTTGATGCTAACATATTCCACTGGCAATTTATATCAATAGAAAGCATTTTCAGTAGCTCTCAAACTGCAAATGAGCTTGATGGGGAAACATCTGTATGTATTGCTATTCTGGTTGCAAAAGTCTCTGAAAATATTTTTGTTCCTGAGCCCTTTACTTGTTTTTAATATTGGAATAAAAGTAGTTTAATCCCTTTGAAAAAAATGGTTAATTAACATGTAGTTAAAAACCAAAGATGACTGTTGCCACCTTACCTGCCCAGGCAGAAGTGAAACTGGTCATATAGTTATCAAGAACTCACTAACATTCTCAAAATAGTTATTCTTCATTTTACTGCAATTTCTGGCACTGAATGAATTATGGTTTTGAATCATCTTGATGTTTCACAATAGAAGTGGCTGGACTTAATGGGAGAGAGGTAATTTATTCATGTTGACAAGAGTTGTTCCAAAACAACAGGACTACTTTTGTCATGGTGGCTACCCAGTAAGTACTATGAAAAAAGTGAATATGTTTAGATTTATAATGTGCTTGGAGTAATCTGGGACCCACAAACCAACCATTGTTAGATGTTCATCGCTTCCCCAACATTCAGATATGACAGTAGTCATCACTCTTAACTCTTGAAGAAGCTCAGAGTTCCTTCCAAAAAACTTCTTCATATCACCATTCTTAATTTGAAAGGAATTCAGTACCTCGTTTCCATTTGTAGTGTCTGCTAAAATGTTGAGCTGAAACAGTAGACCTCAACTACCCCTCACTTAGAAAGAACAAACTCAAAATATCCACATTTTAAGCCCCCAGCAAAACAAAATGAAGAACCAGCAAGTCATTATTCATTGAGTTGCACCGTTTTCCCCTGTCAACCCTCTGAGCAGATTTTAGGACTGAAATATTCCCAAAAGCCTGACCGGGATAAGATGATTAATGAAATTAATTGAAAGAGTAATGTCAGATTGGATATGAGGAAAAAGTACATCACTGAGAGGGTATTCACGCACTGTAACAAGCTCCCTAGGGAAGTGGTCATGGCCTCAAGTCTGTTTATATCAAGGAATATTCAGACAATGCTCTTATATATATGGTTTAAGTTGCCCTGTGTAGAGTTGAACTTGATGATCTTCATGAGTCCCTTCCAACTCAGGTTATTCTATGATTCTGTGTTAACGAAGTGTACTTTCCAAGCTTTCCAAGGCAGACATTTGTTTCCAAAGTTTGAAAACAGTGCAGATTATGTGGTTTTTGTAGACTGATCTTTCTGCTTAGAAAACTTCTTTATTGCTGCTCCAATATTCACAGGTTTTCATGTTTTAGAAAAGCTTTTTGAGATCTGTAGAGAAAGATGTTCCTGGTTAATAAAATAAAGTTTTCAGTGAAATTTAAACACAAAACATGCTTGGAAAGACTTTTTCTCATATGTCCAGCAATACAAATGTCTTATTAAAGGGAATGTGAACTATTTGAATATTTGGCCTAAAATTCAGTAGCTACGTGGTTTGTCGCTCAGAATCAGTATAACTTAGGCTGGAAGGGACCTCTGGATATCAGTAACTTTAATTTGTACTCAAACCCTAACTCCAAAGTTACGTAAGGTCACTTAAGGCATTGGCCAATCAAGTTCTGAAAATTTATGGAGATGATGATCTGACCACGTCTGCAGGTAACCTGGCCCCAACTGTAACAATGTTCTTCAGAATATTTTTGTTTATGCCCATTCAGAATTTCCCTTACTGAGGCTTTTTGCTGCACACCTGTGGGAAGAGTCTTGTTTCCACTTATTTTAAATTCACTGTAGATAAAGGAAGATAGCAATTAGAGCCTTTCCTTAGCCTTCTCTTCTCCATGTTGAGAAAAAAGAGTGTACGTGGCTTCCCCTTATATGTCATGTGCTTGAGTTCTCTGATTGTCTTCTTGGCCCTCCACTGGACTCTATACAGTGCTAGAAAGTCTAAAACTTGAAAGTCCAAACTCCAGGTGCATCCTCGAAAGTGACTCACATTAGACTGATGATAATTCAGGAGCTAGCTGTTATTCTGCAGAAGAAGAGAAAAGCTGTTTTATGACACTAAACACTACGGATACCAATAGATATTCTGATGTTTCTGGAAAGACATGAACTGCCATCTGACCAAAATTTATTAAATATTCTGTGGAAGTAATAAAACTAGCTTTGCTACATGATTCTTCTACTAAAGCAAAAATTATTCTATTTTTTTCTAGTGGAATCATACCAAATCCTGTCTCCTAAATTGCAATGTATAAATTTTTATAGCATCAACCCTTTGATGAAAAACTTCCATGAAAGTGCTTCAAAGATTTTAAATGTAATTTTTACCACCATGTTTCTAAGGTCAAGAATAATTTCTCCCTAAATAAGCATGTCATCTCATCTACAGATAGCAGTCAGTTTAAATTATATCTAGAGACAAAGATCATTAATATTGTCTCTGTGAAAATTGGTGCCTGTTGATTGACTAGAATTCATATAAATTATTACTATTTGACTAAATAATAATTTGCTTAAAAAGAGATCTGTGATGAAGAACTCTTTCAAAGGAAAAGATAACCAACAGTATTAGATGAAGAGGGTAATTCTGAGCTTAATTAAAAAAATCATTGAATCTTTTTGTTCAAAACCATACTGTAAACCTGACAGATAATTATATAAAAATGCATGCATACATAATTCCATATTTAATGTTATTACTTATGTGCCACAGTTCTCAATTCAAAATTAACACATCTACCTTGTTTTGTGAACATAGATTTTTTATATGTGATCCTTTCTTCTAGTTTTTGAGGTTTGTACAATAGAAAGAACTTAACTTGCATCATTTTTCTGATAATTCAATTTTACTGAGTTATAATCTACTAACATAGTAATTTCATTGCTCCTGATATTGCTTCCACCTTAAATAAACCTCATATCATTACTATATTGATATTAGGAACAAGAGGGAAAAAAAATCACCTCACAATAGCAGAAAGTTGGCTACAGGGACCAGTAACAACTTCTGTCTTTTATCTCTACACTGTTTACTGAATTAAATGCAGTAGGACATGATATTATTATACCTAGTGTTTTAGGGAATAATGGTGTGTGTGTGAAATCTCTACATTTGAAAGGACAACCTGATAAAATCAGAAGCAGGAGTATCTGTGATCTAAAGATTATCTTCACCTTCCTAGAATTTGCCTTCCTTTATTTTCTGAATACAACAAAACCTAAAAAGAACCACAGCAATTGTGAAACTTCAGGAAAATCTCAGCTGAGATCCAACTATTTCTATTCAGAAGCCACCAAGCTAAACTACAAGAGATGCATGCAGTGCAGGTACTCCATAAAGTAATCTTTTCTAAACAAAAGTCTCACTGAATCATCTATCCCAAAGTTCATCACTGTCTCACCTCTAAGTTCATGGAAATGATTTATCATGGCAGCTAGAGGTCTATAATGCATGTTAACCAAAATCAGCCTGAGGGCCCTTGGCTAGAGAAGCAAAAGTTCACATCTCAGGCACCCTGCAAGTTTTGTTGAATACCAGACAGAAATTTGAGGACCAGAGTACTCTACTTTTTACTGTGATTAAGACAATAAAAGTCTGGTCTCAGCTTTTAAAAAGATTAGATGTACAAATAGCCACGCCACCCCACCCCACCCCCTGCTTTTTTTTACCCAGTGCTCAAAAACCAGTTTTGACTAAAATTTGCTGGCCAATCTGTGTAGCGTTATGAAAAAAATTGCAAACTAACCCCCCAAAAACCAAAAATTGAACTTCGACATGTTATTATGCAGTATATAACCTCATTTTGATTCAAGAAGAATACATGAAAGATTCTTCAAAGTCACCCAGAGTTTCATTCATCTATTATTTTTGAAAATCACAACATAGACATATGCCAGGAAACAGTAATGAGCCAAACCAAAACCTTGTGTCCTCAGTTACCTTTCTCAGCATGTGTGTAGATTTTACAAGTATCTGAAAATATGAAAATAGAAAAACAGCCATAACCCCATCCATGCATCCCAATATTTAATGCTGAAGTGAAATATAATTTAATTTAAAAATTTTAAAAGGACTGTATTTCTACAAAATTTTTCAGTGCATTGTTGAGACCCTGTAAACATCAATAAGAAGTAGCAGCAGAAAGTTCCACAGGTTTAGATACAAGTAAAATAAAGATAGTTGCCTCTTTCAACTGGACTGAATTTTCCATGTCCAAATTTTATTTGATGTCCTTGTTGTTTTAGAAAAGTCAGTGAACAATCATTGTCTATTCCCTTTCTCCCTGACTCTAATGGTGCCTCTATCATATGTCATGTCTTTGGTTTCGCCTACATCATCTATCACACCTTTGCCAAATCTCCTTCCCTCAGCTTTTCCAGTTCCAATCTGTCTAGGTGACCTTCACGTAAGACATGAAATACTGAAGAAATATCACAGAACTGCATCTTTCCCATATTGCAAACCTTTATTTCTAAAAAATATATACCAGAAATAGCATTCTAGTAGTGCTAATAAAGATACGCTTATAAAACCTAATCACCTCTCATATTTACAACCTTAAGCCTTTGATGTCCAGAACTCTCTGATATGCATATAAATTTCTCACCAAAGGGATGTTCTTCTATGAAGAGTGTAAGATTTCTGATATGAAGTTTCAAGAGAGTAGCAATTCATACTAAGGTATGGGAAACCTTGGTCTATCCTTGCTTGTGCTGGCTGAATATATTATTCTGTGTGAGAACTGAGCTGGAATAAGTAATAAGGTATGTGGCCATGGAGACCAGTGCTGTAATTCCACAGCAACTTCAAGGTGGCATGAGCCAACTGTACCAATGAAAAAATCTTTCCTTCAAAAAAAAATCACCTGGGTCAAAATTAAAACCTCTTTTTCCCTGATAAAAATTAGTGCTAACCTGTATTCCTGAACTGGTTGGAGAAGCTATCTCTGCCACACAAAACAGGGGACATAATTTGAAGAATTATCTGTTAATCTATTTATAGATTCAACATTGGAATATGGCTTGGTCAAATTCATGCATTTTGTTTACATTTTTGCTTCTCAGAAAGGATTAATTGCATACGTCCACCATTTCCACACAAATACTTTTCTGGATGGATGTCTCTTCAAGGAGCAAAGGATCTTTTACATCACTGTTACAGTTTGGGCTGAACAGGCCACTAAAATGAATGACAGATACTCTCTTTTACTTCTCTCTCCTTCAGAGAAGGGAGAGCATCTCTGTTCAGGGAGAGAAGCAAGAGACAGAAATGGACTTATGAATTTAAAAGAAACTCAACTACTTTAATGAAATGCCAATAATAAAAGGAAAATAATGATATATATATAATATAAGCAAAATCAGTATCAAGCTCCCAGGATGATGATCACATCAGCAGCAGGCACTGGAAAAGTTCCAGACCAACTTAGCAACTGATGGGAACCGAATTTTGGATCTGGATTCAGGAGTATACAGATTGAGATCAAAGGTAGAGGAACAAACGGAGTCCTCCTTAGATGTCAGTCACTGAAGAAAGTGGGCTGGCCCTTTGATTCCGCAGCTTTTATACTGGCTGTGAGTCAGATGGGATGGAATACCCTATTGGCCAGCTTTGGGTCACCTGTTCTGTTCACTCTTGCCTGTAGGTGCAACCCTTCTACGCTTTTCAGCTTCCAACCCTCTAATGCGGTACATAGCAAAGTTATCTGACCTTGGTTGTGATAGCAGTAAGTATAAGAGCAGGAGCCTCTGCATACCATTCCTTGGTATAAATTATAAACATCAGGTCTTACCACCCTGGAAGGGGACTACTGCCTTAGAAATACTCTCTTAATTACAGAGAGTTCAGTTAGTTAGAAGAGGCTTAGGTGCAAACTAAAATTACTGAACAGAAAAATAGTTCTTTTTTTTTTAAACTAAAACCTGAAAAATCACTTTCACATCTGGCTGCACAACGCAGTTAAAAAAATCCATACATTCTATGAACCATCATAGAATCATAGAATTATCCAGGTTGGAAGGGACTTTTCAGATCAGTTAGTCCAACCATCTAATAGAAAGAATTAATTATTACTACCAATTATTATTTTGATAAACATTATTATAATAGCCACATTGAATACTAGAAAAAATCCATTAAAACAAGTGTTCTTATAATAAAGGTATTTCAAAATGAAATAATAATGATTACAAAGCCCCTCGCAAGACAAATGGCAAGGAACAAATTAAATTATGTACTCAGATTGTTAGTTTTTCCTGCTAATTTGAAAATCCATGGCTATTAACTTGATAAGACAATGAATTTTGAAATTTGAAACTTGGATGCAGACATGCAAAAAAGAGAGAGGATTACATCCTGGCACCAGAGAAGACATTGGAAGTTCTGAAGTCAGTAACAAAATTCTCCTGAATGTAATGACCTCAATATTTTACATGCATAAAAGCAAGGAGGATATGAATTCTCATTTATATGCAGGGCTCATCCCTCTCCACCGTGGAAACATGAAGTGTCCCATTTTCTACTGATCTGGAGATTAGAAGACATGGTAGACCACAAAATACTCCCATGGGAGAATGGTGTAAAATTTAAGCAGATACTATTTTAAATTCTGTATGCTAGGAAGATGCTGAAGAATATATTAAAAAATATATACTATATATAACATATATATTATATATTATATAATTTTTATCTATATATCATATTTTATATATATATATATACTGCAGAAACTAATTCTGAACCATTGGCTAAATAAAAGAAGTATCATACAAATCTCCTGGAGTTTTTCCACTATGTATATTTGAACTAGACAATAATGTACCCCCTTCTGTGTACTGAGATCACTGAAATAGTGTACAATCTGAAGTTCTAGAGCTTACTTTAACCAGGGTCACAACAAATGGTATTGAAAACAAGCTGTATCCACAAAGACCTCAGGTCCATATTCAATACCTTTTTTTTCAATATTATTCTCTGCAGGAAAAAATAAGGACTGTGAAAAATAAAAATTGGTGTATAAACTAAAATATTTTGGGGGGTGTCATAGTTAATTATAGTTTGTTTTGTTATAACTACTTCTCAATGAATATACATAAGTCTAAATGTCCCATTATGGTTTAATTGTACAACCATTAGAAGAAGAAAATTGCTAATGAAAGCAGCTATGAAAAATGTATATAATTTACAAAACCACACATAATATACCCCAGATATTTTCAAATATCATAGTAAAAAGATGACTCTGAGGATTTCAGCATTGCATTTAATAGCTTTTACATATTATCAAAGCTTTAATTATGTAGAATTATGAGGGAGCTGGAAATGGAAACCCATTTGTGTGCCATTTTAAACTGTACACTGGGTTTATTCTAGGATATGAGGTAAGTTTATTCCTTCACCTGAGATGTTGCTTTACCATCTGGATTTTTCAATCATAAACTTAAAAAAAATTTCATTAAGGCATGAAAGTAACCTTCAGCAGAAGGTTTTCAGACTCTAGTCTTCTAACTTTGCAATATTGGCAAGCTACATTATTGTCTTTAGTTTTTTCTTGTCAGTAACATTTCATGTAATGACTGTCACCTGCGATATATCAACGTGATCTTTGTTGCATACACTGAATAAAGCTAACTGATTAAAATAAGGAAAACAATGAGGCAAATACAAGCCAAATAGGCTCTGCTACATATATCCCAAAACTATTTATTTTGACAAAAAGAGAAAAAAGAAAAAAAATATTTTTGTTTGCTTTTCAGGTTTGGTTGTTGGTTTTGTTGGTGGATAGTTGCTTTTTGAGTTTTTTTTAATGGAGAAATTATTTACTTACTATGAGGTCAAGGAATGTGTAGATTACAGCAAATTTTTTGCATTGTTAAAAAAAACTTATCGAAAGGGTCAGACAAAGACTTTTCCTTGCGTAGACATTATGTTCATATTACAATTCCTTCTTCCTTGATGTAAAGTCTTGTTTGAGTTGAGGATTTACCTTTCCTACAGCCTCCATGATCTTATTGTTTAGACTGAGAAACTGAAGAAAACCAACATCATCCTGCATTTTGAATTACAGGAAATGTTCCTCTTGAAACACAGTTAAACTGTATATATTGAGATTGCAACCAATCCTGCCTTTATCTACTTAAGTAGCTGGGCACATCCAATTGTCTATTTCCCACACCACACCTGCATAAAACTGTATCATGGACAAAACTTAAGCAGCACTGGAAATGAAGGGCTAAACCCTTATCTGGTCCTTGCATACATATTCTGGCTTCATGCAAAAAAAAGTGCTGTATGGTTCAATGTGTTCTTTCATCTAGGTAACGGGTAGACCAATATATGCAGGACCATGCTAGAGTGAGTGCATTTGACACTCAGTATAGGCACAATTTAAGACTCCTTGGAGCAAAATCCAAGACCCAGCCCTTCCAAGAGGAAAATATTGGTTCTCTGTGATACTAAGGATTCTCCTAGACACCAAATGCAGGAAAGGCATAAAAAGTCTTCTATACCTCAGAAAAGCCAACATCTCAGTTTTATCATACTTGTTAAAATAAAGAACTTGTGGTTAGTTACACAGTTGGGACAGAGGTGGGATTCAAACCAAAGGTTCCTGTTTGCCAGAAGGGAATTGCAGATACTCACTAGAAAGAGGAAGATTGCCTCCAGCTGGGTTTCTGAGACATAGTGGCAATTCCCACTTCAAGTTAAACTGAACTGTGGAGTATTTCATAAATGTGTTCATAATGTCTAATAGGCCATCCAGAGGTCATAAGCAGATCGCTTTTTGATTGGGATTAGGATAGGTATGACCAGACCAGATAGACATTTTCTGGAGCTTTGTAAGAAGGTTTTAAGCAACTCCTTGGCTTCATAGGTGAAAACTCAGTGTCTTTGGGACTAGGAAAGATCTTAAATCGGAATTTAAGAATCACAGTTCAGAGTCCTCCCAAGTCTTGGGAGGATTCTTCTGATCAGCTGTGGATGTCAGTCTGAGCTTGTGATACTAGACTGCCTTTATTGTCAGTGGATTCAAAGAGATGTCATTTAACTATATATGGTTCTTTGTTTGAGCTAATTTGAAAACTACTTTATCTACGCAAGTGTGGTCATCATGGGAATCTAGTCTGAATTTTGTCTCTATGTTGGGATCTAAAAAATATAATAATTGATTTTGAGATTATTGGTGCACTAGTACAGTAAGTCTGCAATATTTTCAGTGGGCACTGATGAGCGTTCAGTTAAGTACCATTCTGTAATGTCACTGTATTGGTCATACCCCTGTTGTTGTTCCTCTCTGTAAGTATTTGCATGTTCAAACCACAGCAGTTCCTGTGCACAAAAAGTTTTAGTGCACACATTTCTGGCTTTGTAACAGCAGGCATTAGAAGGTACATAAACCACTGCAATTTTTTTTAATGATTGAGAGAATTCTGTTTGTCCCCAGGCTGTAGGTGAACTGAAAATCATTTCTCCTTTCTTTTGGGATATTTAGGGCTACTGCATTCCAAAGACATCCATTTGGAAAAGAATACAGCTTTCATAGTCAAGTGGACACGTAACAGCCATTTATTTAAAACAGAACAAACAAATAAACAATAAGAGTTAAAAAGTTATGGGCTTCCCTTGAAAATACTCAGCAGACCCAATTTGAAATATGTCTCTTTTGTCTGATGGTGTCTGTTGGTAAGAAGTGAAAATGCATGTTTAAATTCTGTGTTATGTCAAAAATAGCAATTGAGAAAGGCAAGAAATTATAATACTCTGATTTGAATCTTTGAGGTGGAGCAGTAAGAAAAGAAAATTGGGTAAGAATAACAAATAATTCTCCTATTCTGTTTCATGAGTCTGAGGAAAAAAAAACCTTTATAAGAGCAGAAAATTAAAGTTGAATAGACATAAAGGGAAATATTATACTGCTCTTAATTTTTTAACTTTAATAATATAGAAAAATAAAAACAGTTCACATTAAGGTGAGGAACAGAGAATATGGCCCAACTTTATCTCTGGTTTTCTATTTTGTGAATGCATAGATATATGGCAAGTAATCAGCCAAGACAAAAAATTATTTTTCAATTCATAATGAAGCATTGATGATGTATGGATTTACTTACTTCCTACACATTTTTTGCTGTTGAAAACTTATATTGCTAGTTGAAAACTTATAGCAATATTCATTTCCAGTGGTCAGCTACAGTGAATAATAAATTCCCTTACAGGCACATGTAAAATGGGGAACCAAGAACTAAGCTGCCTATAAACACTTCATTACCACTTAACCATTAAAGTATTCTGAATGATCATTACTCTAAAATGCAAGCAACCTTACAGAAGTGGCCTGAGCAACTGATTCCAAAGATCAAAACTGCTACGATCATGTTTAAAATCAGTCTTTTCCTTGTTTGGTTTTATTGGTGGCTCAGGAACACAATGTAAATATCAAACAATTGTACAAGATGCTTGTTTGATCTATTTCATGTTTGTTTCCACCACCTCAATGAAATGTGTGCTTACCTTTAAGATTATCTTGTCACATTGAAAAGGAAATTTTGTCATAAAACTCAGTTTTCCCCTCAAATTCACACCAAGGAACAATTTATTCCAATTTCATAGAATCATAGAATCATTCAGGTTGGAAGAGACCGTTGGGATCATCGAATCCAACCATTAGCCCTACTCTACAAATTCCTCCCTTACAGCATATCTCCCAACACCACATCTAGCCTACTAAATACTCCTGACTCTTGACTCTTTACCTAATAAATCACTGCTTTTTTAACAAAAAAGACTACTAGGAAATAAATTTGCTCATAAACATATGATTGTATTTTTACATACATTTCAGATATATCAAGTTCTTCCTTCTGTATTATGACTGCAGCAAAAAAATATAATTGAAATAATAGTTGTTAATAAGATGGAAATTCCAAATTAAATCTTTTCTACCATTAACAAAAGTCTTGAAAGCATTTCAAGATGAAGTGAGTTACATGTCTAACATAGGACACAACATAACACGATCTAAAGCATACAAAGATCAGAAACAGCATTTCCAGACTTACCCATTGCACAACACAGAGGAAATTCATGCTCAGGCCTGTGTCATCTTACCTCACAGCTAAATTCAATTTCCCACCCATGCAGAAGTCCTACTTTGAGTTTAATAAGCAGGCCAAGTAACAGCTTTCACCTATTTCTGCTGCACGGTCAGCACTGGCCTTCTCCAGCTTCTTCTAGCAGTCCTAATTTTCTTTCACTTTTTCTGTACACGCTCCATCAACCGTAATTAAAAACTTAATAAGTGCAGCTAGCTGTAAAGTTGTGCTACAGTTTTATTTGCATGTATAGTATTTAAACTTTTCAGAAAGGTTACGTGAGTCTTCCCTCCCTGCCCCCTCCCTCCCTGCACTCTCCACTGGTTTGTCTCTGGATTGTTTAAGCCCAGATGATGGAGAGTGTGGTAATTCCACTAAGAGCGGTTATGATTTTTTTTCTCTGTGGGAAGATTCATGATAAAATGTAGAGGCACTGAGAATGAGCTGTGCCTTCATTTGTCCTGTCTTCTTTTAGTAACACATGCCTTTAACTAACATTTCTTCTACAGGCACAAGTTGTTATTTGCAAGCCAAGGTGAACTCAGACAAGTTCTGAGACCCTGCACTGTCAGCTCAATACAAAGCTTAAGGTCTTTTACCACTAAGAGTAAAAAATGTTTATGTATACTGGTCTATGATCCACATCAACTTTCTATTTTTATTCATGTCAGACTTTTATAACAAATCATTGTCTATTTAACCACCATTTTAGGCATGCTCACTGGTTGAAATCTGCATTAATATATGGCGCAGACATGGTCCTAATAACACCAGAAAGTGAGGACAACTAACCAGACATTTCTGAGCTCCTTGTACAGCTAACAAGATAAATATGTTCCTGCGTCCTGTTCTCTTCACATAGCCACAAACAACAGTGGTCCAGACCTTGTATGGAGTTACGTGTGACATCACTGCATAGACTGCCTACAGATACTTAGCAATGTTCAGTGTATATGTCACAGTGACATTGACCAAATTTAAATATCTCAAATAGGTCAGATGATTACTCTAAAAATGCCTGTTTCTCTCACATGACAATATAGAGGACTGAATAGCTCAGCTGTAGATGTCCACACAGTGGAGATAAGGCCTGAATTGTGATGAGTCCCTCACTAAACCTCTAATTCTAGCTTTCTTTTTGCTGGAACTAATACACTACATTTGATTACAATTTAATATCCCCCAACAACATGCTGGTACAAAAAGAAACAAGGCTGGCTATAGGCAAACATGTAAGTCCTTGTATTTCTTTGATTGTTGCCAAAAATTTTTCCATCTGTAAGGAAAAAAAAAACGACAAAAAACCCAAGCTTACCCAAAACCCAGCAGTGAAAAATCAAAGCAAAAGTCTATTTTATCCTGTGAACAGCGAGTGAATAATGCTGTCATTGCTGGTTGTTTACAGAGCTGGATGTTTGCAAAAATCATCTCTGGATGCAGTTTTAATTTTCCTGAGAGACAGCTGATTGTGCATACACGCACACCCATAGACACAGAGACAGAGCGCCCATAAAATATTTTCATATTTTCCACCCGTGGTATCATTTATCTTAATAGTTGTTAGTGCTGCAGTTACCACTTTAACAGTAATCATGACACATTTGTTACTTGATTTATTTGAATAGCACTGTCAAACACTGCATAAACAATACTGTTCTGGGACCTGGCCAAAACTTTAGAATTGCATTTTAATATTTATGTGGCTTCAGCCTCCATGAGGAAAAATACTGATACTAGCTTGTGATTTGAACTGCTATAACAACAAAGCCAGAATAAGTATGTTTTTTCTTATAACTTGTGTGATCTATCATAGAGTTTTCTAGTTGATCACAAGTAAAAAGAACATTCGTTTATATTTTAAGAACTGGCAATTGCTGAAATAATATTTAATTGAAATTAAAAGATGGTTGCAACTTCCTGGATTGGATTTCTAAATAGCTGCTGATCTTCTATATGGCTTCACAGCAATGAATATCACTGTTAATGCTTAAAAACAACATGAACAGAGACAGCATGACTTTTGGAGTTTTCAGAAATGCCTCTTTGAATCTTTACTTCCTATTTTCCATTTGGCAGCATCCATTAACTGCAAAATGTTCTTTATAACCATGAGCTGGTCATGAATTATCATTAGGACCACTGTGTTTCTTAGTGGTACATTTTTTATTTGATTTGTTTCTACGGGCNTTTTTTTTTTTTTCAGCTAATATGGCCCAGCATTAGAATTACAGTCACTGTAGGATGCATGCTATGGCAGGGCTCTGCCTGTTAGTTGTTTGCTGCTTATGACAAGTAATAAGGATATTCACAGTGTTTTGTTTCTCTTTCCATTGGTCCATGACAGTTCAGAAATCAGCCACTTAAATCACATCTTCATGTAGGTGAGGCTGGACTTTATTTAAAAACTTGTCTTTATTAGTGACCACCTGGATCTGAATGTGTTATGATCTATTGTCAGTTAAATTATACTGCTGTGTCTATCATACTGCTTTGTGTGGGCTGCTTTATATCACAAAACAGCAATAGTAATTACTCATTATCCTTTGGAATAATAATGATGCTTATATTAAGAGAGAGTATAAGGCTTGGTCCCATTGTCCTTTAGGCCAAAATTGCCATCTGTGAGATTCTAGTTGGTACGTAAATGTATCCTTTTCTCTAATGCATGTCATGCTCACTTGTTTGGGGCAGTGGAATGGACCTTGGCTGAAAAAATCCCTGCCCTAATGGCACAGGAGCCCCTAAATCCCCCAGCACCCACTTCCCAGGGAGTCACTGGCCCTCCATAACAATGATTTCATTTCCTCTTTTAAAAATCTTTATTTTCCTTAATACTTCCCAGAACAGGAAACAGAAAATGTATTTGTACTCTCCCCTCTTTTTCAGGTAGCTGTCATGAAAATCAAGAATGCTGAGCAGTCCAGGGAAAGATTAAGGAAAGCACAGTCAGAGGAGTGTAATTGAGCTTGAGGAATAGGCAGACAGTAACATCACAAAGTTAATTTAAAAAAGAGAAAATTCTGAGACTGATATCATACAATGCAGATTCAGAGACTGGGGACTGACTAAGTGGGGAACAACTTTGCAACACTGAACTTGAAGGTCCTTATTGAAAGGTTTACCACATTGACGGTGTGCCCCTGCTGTCATTTAGGCCAAACCACACTGTGGGCTACATTAGCAAAAACACACCTAGCATGTAGTGAAAGGTGATTTTTTCTCTCTATTTAGCACTTCCACATGTGCCTCTGCTGTGCGGTGTCCACCTAGGCTACCTCAATGCAGGACAGAAAGTAGCAAACTGAGTAAATCCAGCAGGTTGTCACTAGAACAGAAAGGAATTGAACACGTGGCCCAAAAAGGGGTTATTTTCAATGGGTTTCAGTGGGTTTCAATGTTGCAAAGGCTGAAGGGGAATGGAGCTACTGTGTTTCAATACTGAGGATTGTGGAATAATTACTAAAATTAACTTGTATTGAAAATACAGCATTGGTCACACATTAAGGAAAAGTATAAAATCAAACAATTTCTAGGGTAGAATACAGCTGTAACTGGTATGCAAGAAATCCACTACATCTGCGATTCCCTGTACAAAATTGCTTGGAAAGCAATACAGTGGATGGAGTAGGGTGGAGATTTTACAGCTGAATTCTCTAATACAGGAGATAGGGGATGGTCCTATGAAACTGATAAACTGCCTACTAGCTACCCTGAGCCAACAGTCTGTCAAATTTTGATGAAATACTGTTCTTTGTACGAACTTTGCTCATTATAATGTCATTATAATACCAAAACATACCTCCATCCCAAAGGCTACCTTCCTCCAAGGTGCAGCCACTCCTCCTTGTGTCTGTGCCCTGAATTTTTGATATACTATACCTTTAAATGTGAAACGATAGACTTTTACACCAATCATAATAAAGGTATTTATGACTAAAGTCACTCAAACTCCCACTTGAAGGTAAAAAATAGTATAAAAATAGCCCAAAAAAGAGGCGATAGGAGNTAGGGTGGAGATTTTACAGCTGAATTCTCTAATACAGGAGATAGGGGATGGTCCTATGAAACTGATAAACTGCCTACTAGCTACCCTGAGCCAACAGTCTGTCAAATTTTGATGAAATACTGTTCTTTGTACGAACTTTGCTCATTATAATGTCATTATAATACCAAAACATACCTCCATCCCAAAGGCTACCTTCCTCCAAGGTGCAGCCACTCCTCCTTGTGTCTGTGCCCTGAATTTTTGATATACTATACCTTTAAATGTGAAACGATAGACTTTTACACCAATCATAATAAAGGTATTTATGACTAAAGTCACTCAAACTCCCACTTGAAGGTAAAAAATAGTATAAAAATAGCCCAAAAAAGGGGAGATAGGAGGGAAGACACCATCATGAACAAGTCAAGGAGGACTCCATCACAGACTGCCTTTGACTTTCAGGACCAGTAGATCAGTAGGCCTGAGCCTTTCTTCCCCTCCTTCCCCCCCATAGGGATGCCTTTGAGGAAGACTTAGATTATGCCAAGTGCTTTCCTGGGAAACTTGGAAATCTCTCTAGGGAGTGTCTTTCCTACATTTATAGCCAGGCAGTATTATTTGTAACTTTGTTGAGTGTTTTGTATAATTAACAATACTTTTATCCGCACGTGCTTTGCAGACAGTGTATTTATGACCAGCAACCTATACAAACCTTTGTATCTGTTGCTTAAATAAACTCCACTGGTTAAGCAGTTAGTCATTTCAGTTTCTCCTTGAATGTGACCAAAGACTTGAGAATGGCCATGCTAGTTCATGAACACGACTAGACTAAAGGTGAAGCCCACTATCAGTGTATCCAGAATAGTGATAGTTTAATATGTTAAATGCAACTGGACTGATAGTGATGAATTGGGCATTACTCAGAATTTAAACCTAGCCGCACTTAGCCTCCCATCTTGGTGAGGAGTGTTGGAACACAAAGGGGTTTATTTTCTAAAAAAAACACTTTTGCCTCTTAACACAACAAGGGTCTCTGCAGAAGGCAGGCCCATGTCCCTCTCAGCAGAAGAGAGAAACAAGAAGCAACAGTCACAAGCTGCAATAAGGGGCACACTGAAAACACTTAGGAACAAATTCTTCTATGTGACAGCAGTTAAGAATGGGAACATGATGATGTGAAATCTCATCCACAGACATTTTCAGAGTTCTACTAGGCAAGACCCTGAGTAAACTGTCTAACCTGGAGTTTGCCCTTCTTGAGCAGCAGGTTGGATTAATGACCTCTTGAGCTCCCTTACAATAATTCAGATTTTACAATCACAGCTACCATCAAGAGCACACATACTTAGTAGCAGAGGAAATTAATTAATTTGCTCAAAACCAGACAAGGAAACACACAATGAAAGTTCAATAATTTAGGATCTGGGAGCAAATTAGAAAGTTAAATTATTTTCCCATGTAGTGGAATATTTGGTCAAACACTTAGAGTCTGCACATGAAAGTGGAGCTATTTGTTTTACAGGTAGATTAGTCAGAAAAGAAAGACAAAAGAAATTGTACTTCCCACCTCCCAATAAATGAGACAGGGGATCTGGTGACAACTGACATGGAGAAGGTTGAGGTCCTCAACAACTTTTTTTTCCCTCAGTTTTCAAAGGAAATTCCTCTTCCTATATCTCTCAAGTCCCTGAATCTCAATGAAGAGACTGGGAGAGTGAAGTCACTCCTATTATAGGAGATCAGGTTCAAGACATCTGAGGAACCTGAATGGATATAATTCCACGGGACCAGATGAAATGAATCCCTGAGTCCTGAAGGAACCAGCAGATGTAGTTGTTATCTATGAGTCAGCCTCACTTCTCTGCCCAGTAAGACCATGGAGCAGATCCTTATGGAATATATGTCAAGGATGGATGAAAGAGAGGTGATTAGAGACAATCAACATGTTTTTACAAAGTGTAAATAGCACCTGACTAATCTAGTGGTCTTCTAGGATAGAGTGACTGCATTGGTGGATAAGGGAAGAACAACAGATATCATCTTGACTGTTGTGAGGGAGGCCTTTGACATAGTCCCTCACAAAATTCCTGTTCTAAATTGGGTAGGTGATGTAGATTTGATGAATGGACTGTTAGATTGGTAAAATCTGGCTTTATGGCTGCATCCAAAGAGTTACACTGAAAATGTTAATGTTCAAAGAGAGATCAGCAACAAGTGGTGTCCCTCAGAGGTCTGTATTGGGACTGATACTGTTCAACATCTTAATGACATGTACAGTAGGATTGAATTTACCTTCAGCAATATTATGGATGACACCAAACTGAGTGGTACAGTTGATATTCTTGAGATACTGAAACAGGTTGCTCAGAGAATTTGTGGATGCCCCATCCCTGGAAGTGTTCAATATCAGGTTGGATGGGGCTTTCAGCAATCTGATACAGCGGAAGATGTCCCTGCCCACAGCAGGGGCATTGGGTTAGATGATCTTTGAAGGTCCCTTCTGACTCAAACAATTCTATGTCTTATGAAATATAAATGAGGTCGTATTGGTCTACAGACAGCACCCATTTCACTGCTTATTGCCCTGAAATCTTAGCTCAGCTTCCTCTCATTGAATTGTGTGATTAAGGAGTAAAATGGGATTTCAGGAGTAGTGGAACAGTGGAATCAGTATTTCTGAACTGGATTGAATATGGAGGTGTGAGGACTCCTGTGATTCAAATAGAGAAGTTGGTGAAAGCAACACTAAAGGTACATCTAAAGTAAATATGTATATTTGTACATTAACTTCTGCAGCCTTTGCATTGCAGACCAGCCAATGTATTATTCCAGCTGCTAATTTGTCATGAGAGGCATTATTACCACTGTTGTCACCTTGAGTGCTTCCCATAATCAGTTTGCTCTCTCCTGGGACAAAATATCTTATATTCTGTGATATACAGCAATTATTATAATACAAAAATTCTGTCTACCTTTTGTGTTCTGCAATTGTTCATTTCATGCATTCTCTGCCAGCTTCAGCTTATTTTTACACGTTGTTAAACTCTTATTTGAGTGAAAATGAAAACTCATTACTTCCCTTCCTACATTCACTGAACCACATAAATTTGTGAAGGAAAAGTGAATCTATTTTTAAGGATGCTGTATTTTTTGATTTTTTTATTGTGATTCTGTGATTCTGACAATTAAAAGCCTGGATTCTTGTAATTATGCAGTTCAAACAAAACCTTGAAAAAAGTGATCATTTAGAGCCCAAGAAACCAGAAAACAAATTAAAAAAGAAAGACCACAGTCTCTTTTTGAAATTTCATGCGTTTTTTTACAGGGTCTGACTAAAATAGTATTTCAGTTCTATAAGTCCTTCATAAGCTCCAATGACTGTGTCAACACAATGTAGTTCATAAATAAGTGTAGAATTGCCATAGATGATGATAGAACTACATTTAAGAGCTAGTTATCAGGAGAATGAGTAAAGCATACATATGGGTAATCAATAGTTCAGGACCAAAGTCTAACTAGGATATTCCATGACTCCTGTTTTTTGGTCTAAACCTCTTTCAGGAGAGTGGACATTTGAGCCTGAATTACCTCTTAGTAAATTACACGGGGAAAAATAAATTCTTGATGATGGTATCTTCATAACATTTTACAGAGTAGATCACATGATTTATTCTCAGAATTTTTGGGTATGCAGAAAAATTTCTGGAAAGCAACCCTTTCTCCAAAGCTCTATGCATCTCACCTTGCAGTTCTGCTTAGCAGGGAAGGCAAGAAATATATACATAATCTCCATATTAACTCCAAAAAGGAATGATTTCAGGGTTTGGTGAAGTATGTATCTTGCTTGTTTCAGCCGTGAATTTTGATTTTTCCTCTGCTTTACTTCCCTGCCTGGCCCTGAATGTACCTTTTTTGTGTTTCCTTCTCCAGACAGATTCATACATTGAAGAACTTATCCAATGTAGCCTGGGAGAAACTAATGAAAGTTTTTCTCTAAAAATTCCTTCTCTGAGAACTGAAATATTACCTTCATCTACTTTTATCTGTATAGACAGCTAAAATCTAATAGACTTCCTTGCCTCCCAGAAAGGCTGAATTGGACATAGCCTATGGAAACTCCTCTCATGTTTCCATGAGAGACATACAGAGGAAGTGTTTGGATGACCCTCTTACTATAATTAGTTACTCTCTGAGTTGTGTTTGCTGTTTAAGTTCTTGTTAAAATTGATGTTTTCATGTGTCTTTCTGTCTTAAGGGAGAATATGTAATGTTTGGTATCCTTGATATTACAGACTTGGAATAGAGTTGACATTTCCTATTCATAGCAGTTGATCCACATGTAAGCATGAACATCAAATCCTTTTATAGATTTTCCCCTTGGACATGTTAATATGTTCATTTTCTTATGGAAATCCACTAATTTTTCTTTATACCATGATTAGAAAAAAATGTGACTATATTTTATCATTGACTTTTTAAAATATTTTATAATTTATTTTATCTTATCATTTATCATCACCTTTTTAATCACTATCTTGTACTTTTTCATCCTCCTGTATTCTCTACCATATCTCAGGCAGCATGCAGTTAAAAGAAATAACAAAAAAGACTTTCATACAATAAAAAGATTTGTACAGATCTGTCTCATTTAAAGTTTTGTGGCAGCATTTTATTTGTATTTTAGATTCTAAACACTACACTGAAATAATGATTCTACTTTGGGGATAAGTCCAAAGGTAAAAAAAAAAAAAAAATTGATCTTTATATCTGCAGAAAGTTCTTGGCAACACAAGGGAACAGAAACAAATTAAATATATGTTCTGAAGACCTGTAGTTTTAAGAGTCATGGCTCATATACAGAATGCCCTTAATGCCATTTATTTCTTTCATAAATAGTGTTTTAGCTAAGTAAGGCTGTTTTTTTGAGTAGGGAAGGCAGCGTATCTGCTGACAAGTCTAGAATATGTTTATGACAGAATGGGCTTATAAACAGTGTGCAGTGGCTGCTAGACAACATTGGAAACATAGTACCCAGCAAAAGTGGAAATCGGGGTCTTGAGATTAAGTCTTACGAGGAGAGGCTGAGGGAGCTGGAGTTGTTCAGCCTAGAGAAAAGGAGGCTGAGGGAGACCATTTCGCTCTCTACAACTACATGAAGGGAGGTTGTAGAGAGGCAGGGGTTTGTCTTTTCTCCTAAGTCACAAGTAATAGAGGAAATGGCCTCAAGTTGCATCAGGGGAGGGTCAGATTGGATATTAGGAAAAAATTTTAGACAGGAAGGGTTATTAAGCATTAGAGTGGGCTACCCAGGGAAGTGGTTGAGGCACTACCCCTGGAGGTATTTAAAATATGGATAGACATAGCACTTAGAGACGTGGTTTAGTGATTGTTTTTATCAGTTAGGTAGATGGTTGGACTAGGTGATCTCAAAGGTCCCTTCCAACCTAGATAATTCTATGATTCTATGATTCTGTCTGAGACAACGCTCTAGAGTTGACTAAACCTTATTATTCTTAACACTAGTTGAATTTTGTGTGTCTGTAGAAACTAAACAGTTCTCGGACCTAAAGAGGTCCTGTTTCATAAGCCAGTCTACCAGTTTATCACATGTGCAAGCCCTTCTTCTCATTGCTTGGAGGTATGAAGAAACTACAGAGAAAGGAGACGTTATCCTTAAGTGGTTCCTCTGAAGTATTTTGTGTTGATAATTGCAATCTTCCTTCCTACTTTGTCTTTAGTCCACGTGTCTCGGTTAACCTCCAGCGTCAATCAGTTGTCCCTAACCAGTATAGTTCCCTCACTTACCTTACACCAACAACCAGCTCCATGACTTCTACTCTCCCACCCTTTAACCAGCATAACCCTGTCTGCTGTTTCCTTCAGACATACAAACAAGGATTCAAAAACTGACACCTCAGGAAACTCCTGTGCTTAAGCAGACAAAATATCATCTTCTGACATGTTATTATATCTGCAAAAATAATCTGAGTTGAAAATGGTAAGAAAGTACACCCCATGCTCAAATATTAAGATGATTTGGGGGTAAAATTTGATGATCAGATGAAGCCCATTATAACTAAAGTTCTTTAGAAAATTGTATGGTTATGCATGCATGTATGTATTGTGCATTTTTGTATACATTAGGCCATTAGGTAGGTAAGATTACTCAAAGCAAAAATATTTTAGTAGACCTTGGAACTGGTAATCAGGGTTCTTTAGAGATTAAGAAAAAAAAATTAAAAAATAATTTTTTGTCTCAGAAAATTCAGTGTTCCAGACGGTCTTTAACCATGATTAAACTTCTAATGCAAGGTTATACAATGCTATCAGGAGAGACAGAGAAAGACATGACAATTAACAAAAGATTTTTTTCCTATGGAGTTTTGTACTCCTTTTATTGACTACAAAGAAAGCCTAGAGCAATTAGGTGATCAGGTTATGAGCCTGAAGTTAAGAGGGATTAATCCAGAGCACAGTTCTGAAAACTTTTCTTGTTTTCTCTTAAATAAGCAAACAGACCTATGAGGTTATTTGAAGAGACTCTGGAATTTTAAGGTCCTAATGGACTTCAGAGAAATCTCTGATCTGTCATCCTGCAGAGACTTGACCAGGTTAATGGGATAAACTGGCAGTAGCTAGTGAAATACATACAAGAGCAGGAAGGCTTCATGGCAGCTATATTATAAACATGTGAGTACTGAATGTTTGACAACTATCTTTAAAACACACACTTGCAATCCATCAGCAGAGAAAATGAGGTTAACATAACAGCCTCTTCCCGAATCTCTCTGTCCCCAGCACACATTAGGTGAAACACTGAACACTTGACAAATATAAATTTCTATATACTCTGGTACTTGTTTGTTTCCATTATCTCAGGCAATAGCAACTACAGTACTGAGTTAAGGCCTGACAGTTACCCTGGAGAAAGAATAACAATTAACTCTGCTTCCAGCCAACATCTGAGACAGGAAGAAAATCATTGTGAAGTTTCTGTTATTTTTCTCATTAGCCTGTGCAATATGCCAGTAGCTGGATTGTGCAAAGAAAGGTTTACAGCCTTAGCTTACTGCTATATTTAATCAGGGTAGCTGCACAGCTTTTATGTTACTTAAAGCTTTAAAAAAGAAAAAAAAAATCAAATTTCAATGCGTCTTCAACTGTATATAAAATGAAAACTAATCTCTCCCCTTTTAGCCCATAGCATCAGGTGTACTCTACATTTCCACGATAAATCAATGCTAAATATGCTTAGAAAGGATTTAAGGATTTTTTCTTACTCCTACTCTGTCACTACTATCTGTGACTGACTTGGAAAGTAAGGACAGAGGTATTATACCCTGAACAAAGACTGACCGTCTGGGTTTGAACAACCTGGACTACACATACATTTCTCCTCCCCGTATCACATACCTGAATTCCACATACATGAAATATGTATTTTAAATTAATGTGCACTTAAAGGGGGAGGATCAGTTTGAACCGCAAAGCTGTTGCTTTGTGAAAATCTTTCCATGGAGACAACTGATTTGAGTGGGTGGATAAAGAGGATAAGAAAAATAACATATTGAGGCTTATATTCCCAAACCCATCTCCGATATTTTACTCATTAGCAATTTAGAAAATAGCATTGCTTGTCAAAAATTCAGTTAATGATCTTAATGACCTGATATCCATGACCTGGTCATGATCAAAGAACACAAAAAAATAGAAGTAATATGCTGATGTTGTATCAGCATTTTAATTTAATTTGATACTGAAAAACAAAAAGAGATTTAATCTTAAACCAAATAGGATTAAAGAAAGTGATTTTTAAATTTTTCTCATTAACACAAATGCACAGGAAAAGTCTAAAAATTTGCATTTCAGGAGTGTTTTTTTTTCTTTTTATCCATTTTCATGTTTTTTTACCTTCCTCAGAATACAACGGATTTAATTGATTGTAGTCTGCAAAAATACTTATAATTAAAAAAGGTAAATTCTTCCCTTTTTTATTTTTTCCCTTCCCCATAGCTTATAACAATAGTAAATTAATTTAATATTGACTTATAGATTGGTTTGGATTTCCTTTTCCCCCAAGTAGATTTTTACAGAATAAACTATACAAAAAGCCTTTCTAAGCTCCAGACTACCATCATCATGTGCAAATTAAAAACTGTAAGACAGATCTTAATATCTGACCTTAAGCCTAGGTCCTACCTTTCTCCTCAACTGATTCTCTAAGTATTCCTGGACGTTTTTGATTGAACCTGTCCAGTTCAATATCTTTATTATAGAATATATAGATATGTATACATGTATGTATATAAAGAATATACATACACCAGGTTTTACAAACATAAATCTGCTACTCTCACTAAATGGCACACTGGCATCTTAAATGAATTAAAGGAAGCTTTAATTTTTGTCTCAGGTTTCCAATCCTTTTTGAAGGTTTTTGGTGTGTTAACATATTTCTGTTAAAATTTAGTTTATGTTTTTTAGCAGAGCAAAGAGAAACAAAAAGATATTAGCATAAAAATACACAGGGGGATGTCAATGACCTTTGAAGTCTAACTTTAATGATTCTTTCTTTATCTTAGAGTTAGATCGGTTCATTAAGACTGATCAGTTTCACCTCTCTGCCCAGCAAGATCATGGAGCAGAACAACACGGAAAATATGCCAAGGTACATGGAAAATAAGGAGGTGATTGGGGACAGCCAACATGGCTTCACTAAGGGCAAATCATACCTGACAAATCTGGTGGCCTTCTACAACATTAATGTTTTAGTAGAAAGAAATATATCAGTTTATATTCCCACATTTCAGTTGAAAATTCATTGCAATATTGACTTGTTTGACAAAATATTTTTCCATCATTAAAAAAAAAAATAAAGCAAACATTCTGACCGTATCTATCCATAGCTAACAATTATTTATCCAAAAGTGAACAGCAAGAAAAGCCTGAAAACATCCACTTGTTGACAGGTCTGGTGTCCTAAGGTCTCAAAGGTTATTAAACAATACTGTTCGAGACAAGCTGCTACTACAGAGTTACGCACTTCATTCCTCTTTCCTCCTGTTTACTCTTGCCTGAAGAGGATTTAAATTTTCAAGAGAAAGTTCTGATAGCTGTTAAAAGTCACAAAATTTCCTCTCATCTAGAGATTAATTGAGATTTCACACCTAATGCTGGAAGACCTGTAAGTCTGACAAATAAAATACTTTGAAAATCATCTAAAATTAATAAATTTATTTACTTGAACTTGTTTCAATTAAGCAATAAGAAGCCAGAAACATACTTCATTCTCAGGGTCCATAAAGTTGTTTTGAAGAAAAAAAAAAATAAGAATTCTGTATTAGTTTTTTACTGTTACATTGATGCAGAAGGGTTTTATTTGTCAAGACAAAAATCCACTTGGCTTCCTGTTGCTGAAATCATATATCGCTTGTGTTTGCTAAGTCCTGTGTGGCCTTTCAGGTAACGTATGGCACCAAAAATGGCTATTGATCTACATCTTTAGGCCACTGAATCCTGTCATGTCTAATTTTGATGAGTAGAGTCCTTCTCGAGAATAAGTTGACTGCATTGGCTGCATTGCTTTTAATTAGAAGACAACCTTTGTGAGCCTGTAGACATCTAAATTTGAGTGTCTTAATGATTAGGAGAATCCAATCTCTGGGACTTGTTTTTATCTATAAAATAAAACAAAATAAAATAAATATATAATTTCTTGTAAGGTGAAGAAATAGTACTTTAATGTAGAACAATAAGAGGAATTGGTAGTTTGTAATAAAGATGAGATTCTGAATTACATTAAAACCTCAAATATACTAGAGATCCTTTCATGTAAGTACCCTTCAATCCATGTCCTACATCTCACACAACATTGCGCAGTTCTGTGAAACTTTTCAGACTTCAGCAAGTCTGTGTGTGTTTTGTTCATTCTTTAAATATTGTATAACAGGAGTAGGTGTGCTTAGTGACAGCCTGAACTGTTGTAGGAAATGTAATCCCTGCTAACATTTGGTTACTTAGAGTACATGTCAGCTTTTTAGAAAGACTACAGTGTAGCATGTACAAAGACAGTGTTTCTTATTAAATTTTAAATAATTTAATTGCATTCAGAGTTTGAATAATAATTTTGAACCTTTAAATATCACTTTTACCTCAGTAGTCAACTCACAAATATGAGTAACAAAATTTTTATTTCCTTTAGACTTCATGGGTGAAAGTTCAGGGAAAGTCCTTGCTGGTGGGAGGGGGTTATTATGGAAGGGAGAAAAGAACATAATATAAGAGTTATATGTTTGAGATAAATGGGGAGGAGAAGATGACTTTAAAAGACCAGAGCTTTTATTGATGTTTTAAAGCCTGTTTCATTTTGCTTAGGAAGATCCACTGGTTATAGTGGTATCGAAGCCACAAGTTCTGAATATCTCTGGATGGTGTGGAAATCAGTAGATAGCCATTGTACTTCCATTTGTGTGATAAAGACACAGAAGAAAGTCTTGCCATTGTATTACTAACGAAGATGCAGTGAGGTCTATATTAGATGAATGGTGTTTTCATGTTAGATCTTTCCAGTTCAAGATTTCAAGTTAGATCTTGCTTTTGTGTGAGAGGTTTTCTTGCTCCTGCTAACACATTCATCAGCATACTCAACACTGAACTAAAATTTTCAGCAGATGGGCACACATACCTGCTCATTGGAATAAGTTTTATATCTGTGCTCTTTTGTTTTGGAGACCTTTCCCTAAGAATAAAACCTACTATTCATAGCAGCAAGTCATACCAACTCATCCTAGATCATAAGTGTGACTCATAGTCCAGTTGCCTTCCTACTATAGGATAACTACTTTGAGATTCAGATGCTATTAGCTCTCTCTTCTGGCCCATGCAGGTTTTACCAGAGCTGAATTGAATATTTAATGAGAAAGCTTGCGAAATTATAGAGCATGTGAAGTGGGTGTTCGGAAGCACAATCTTCATACAGAATCACAACAATTAACTGTGGTAACATCCAGATTTATACTAACATAATCATATAAAAGAAGTGAAGAGGAGATTATTGTAGGTGAGGCAATGAGAGATTAGCAGAAAAGACACTTATGCCTGTACAATAAACAGCCTTCTTCCTCACTTGGCATGTCATCCCAAACACTCTCTAAGCCAAGCAACTGGCAAGGAGCAATCACTACAGATGAATTGGCAGTGGCTGACATAATACTGTACAGCTGAATCCATCTGGCATGTAAGTAGTCGATACGGTGTTTGCTAGCTGCTTACCAGATTTTTCCCCTTCTCCGTATAAAAGCAGAGAAAGGTTTTTTCATGTCCACTAACCATAATCCATAAACTGCCTTTGTAGTTGAGAGGGTATTTGAGCAAGCTGCCCCCATGCTCCTTCCTTTCCCCTTACTTTCCTGCTCTGAGTCACTTTCAGATGCTCTTGAACACTATCTCCACTGTAAACGCGTGGCAGATTGTTTGGGCTGTGATTAAATTAGGCAAGCACAGGTGGCATCACCTATTGTAAGTTTGTCAATTTTTATGTCTACTGCAGCAGCTGCTCTTCTTTATCTTTTAATAACTCAGTAAAGAGAGGGAAAGGATGCTGAGCCCACGAGGTGAATTACTGAAAAAAAGTCCTATCATTTTCAGAGGGTCTGGATGTTACTCATTACATTGCTCCGTGACAGCTCTCTTTCTCCCATGGTCTCCATGAGGAGCCTTGGGGATGAAAAGACTATAAATCAGCAGCAGGGAAGAAATGCTCTACGGTGTTTGCTTTGCCCTTTAATTTAGATTTGGTTAATGACCTAGGAAAATTTAGAGACCTCTATAACACAGTGTGCCGTTTTAAGGAAGACACAGTCTCTTATATACCACATTATCCAGTGGTTTGGAAGCAATAGTCCTTAGATTTCAGCACTACTTTAGTTAACACAGAAATGAAATAGCTCCAGTTCTTACTCTAGATTTTTTCAGCACCATATCAATACAACCTATGCTATATTTCTGAAATTTTGGTCTTATTAGTTCTTTTTTAAATTGTCAACATTCTAACTTCATTTATTGTTAAAAAGTTAAGGCTATTTATTAATATTATACCAGGTACTATAAGACTGCAAAAATATATTAATATATGTATTGTAAAATTTTTCTTAATAACATTGTACAGGTAAATCTGCCTCCATAGCAGGACTTTCACTACTCAGTAATGTTCTCATTCTTTACAGTTGTTTGCCATTGAGTTTTTCTTCTCTGGTCCTGCCAAAATCATGCCATTTTCATTCTAGATTACTTTAACAAATCACATAGTTTTGAGTTCCATTTCCCAGTAACAATAACACAGTTGTCTCCCTTTTGACCCTCACGTATATTCATTGTGCAAAAGATGCAACGTATATACTTTTTAAAATTCAGACCCATTAGATACAATTATGTGAGCCAACAGTACTGCACAAAAATATGATTCATAAACTAACTTACTACTTATTAATTACTATAAAATACTTGTAAACCTTCTAAGAAGTTTTCAGCATTGCAAATAAAAAGATATTACAGAATTGAGGAAGTACCTATGTGGGTCAGATCTCATCTGTTTCTTCCGTTTAAACAAGACAACTTAATAAAAGATGTTAGCTATTCTTTGAAAGGGACCGGAATTGTCACTTTTTTCTTAGTACTTTTGGAACAAGGCTTTACACCAGCAACTAGATTGAGGCAATGTGGAAAGCTCCAATTAAGATGAAATTTAAAAAGTTTTACTGTAAACAAATATAAAGAATAATATCAAGGAACCAGCCACAGAAAACCAGGGAATACATTTGCAATAAGACTCATAGCAAAAATTGATCTAGAAAAACTCACTATCAGAGATTAAGTCATTAGGAGGTACACTCTTGTGTTCAGTGCCAGATAGTAATTCTAGAAAATATAGCGTGGAAAGGATTTAAAGGATTAACCCTGCCACTAGCAGAGTGTGGTTGTTGTATTCAAGAGAGTATGGCAAGGGCTGCAAGGGAATTTTGATTAATTCAACAGGCAAATGTGGGAGAAAACTGTACTCAGACAAACCCTGTCTGTCTTGTTCATTCAGAACCTGGCTTTAAATGTGTTTTAGTTACAAGAGGGAAATACTGTGGTGGTCTCTTCAAACTGAATTTGAAGTACTTTTCCCTCCAAAATATTTGATTAGAATATAGTGACTTCATACCTGTATATTCACATTGGTTTGCTCTGTAGCTTTGCAGGAAACTCAAGTAAAAATAACTTGTTAGACATAATGTTACTTTTCAATCATTTAAAGACATTTAAACTTAGAAACATTTGGAGCAGGATTTTGGCTTAAATTAAAACCCACATCTTGAGTGTAGAGCCACGCTCCATAACATCTGCCCATATCATCTGGTTTATACCATTATTCCCAGAAAGTCATTAACCTGACTTCACTATCTCTCTGATTTCAATAGAAGTACACAGAGGTCAGTCCACACACTTCCTAGCTGATCTCATATGCCACAGATGCAAGACTGCAACTGCTACAAGGTCTGTTAATCATCACCATAGACGAGCTTTGCCAGGATCAAAACCTTAGAGACTCTTCCATCTTGGAATATGAAAATGCACACAAAATCCAGAGAACTGAGGCTTAAACATCTCTCTCTTATTGACACTTAATGTCATTGACTCCCAGTAAGACTATTAGAGAACAAGTGGGATTTGATCTTTGATGCAGAAGAATACTTATTATTGAAGTAAAGATACAGAGTTTAACTTTTAAATGTACAAAAAGTTATTTTCATATTGTTCTCATTTGTTCGAATTTTTCTGGTGGTCAAATACGAAGTTGACAATTTATATTTCCCCTCCTGGTGTGTTTTTTCCTCTCAATATTTGTCAAAATTCACAGACAGGTACAAAAATTACTGGGGAGAGAATGATGGTAAATGCAAGGATACTACAACAGAGTAAACATTTTTAACTAGGATGTCAGATTGAAAACTGAAGAGAATTTTACTTGAGGATAATAGAGATGTGAAGCATCAGTTGTATTATTAGTAGTATTAGTAGTATTAGTAGTAGTATTATTACTATTTCAAGATAAGCATGCCTTCTTTGGATGGGGAAGTACCCTGCCATTTCTGAAATCAGATATAAACTCTGGAAAGATATCACAGCACTGCTAGGCAGTCATTTACTTCTCACCTCTTCAAAATAAATACGGCATTTTGTCTCCAGTGCAAAGCAAAACTGGAGTTTGCTGAGCATCTAAGGAGTAAGTAAGTGCAGGGATTTGGATATGAAAAATGGCATCTAGCAGCAAAATGAGCCAAGAGAGTGGGAGAAGGAAAGAAGTGATAGATATTAAAAAAGAAAGTGGGAATATTGACTAGATAGGAGACAGTGCAGAGATATTCACACTGGCAAAATCTCATGCCCATTAAAATAGCTCACACAGTCTTTTGAGCACTTCTATTAGTTTGTGTTTCTGTTGGTTTATTGCTCTGTGTCATGGGATTTGGTGTTTTTGATCCAACCGCAGGCATTCAATAAATGTATTTACTCTGTTCTGCCTTTATGCAGCCAAGTGTCTAAGGAAATATATAAGTGCATAAATGATAACTTTGAATACAATGCCATGTTCTAGAGTCAAAGCCTGTGCAACTCAAAGGTGTCTTCATTGACTGCAGTTGTCTTTAGGTCAGGCTGGCAGTGTGATATCTGACATTTCAATTATTTGAACGTATTTATGAGTGACCTGTGTCATAGACTCCTACAATTACATTAATATTTCAGATTTCTGGGGAGGAATGAGAGGTTTCCTAGTATTTTATTTCTGCACAAAGACAAAATAAGCTAAACCCTCAAAACTATGAATTCTGGATGTCCCAAATTCATCCACTGAATTAAAATATTCCATTTATAAGCACTTTTTGTGACTTCTTGTAAATTTGGACAACCTGTTTTACAAGCTGTAAATATAAGCTCCTGGCTTTTATGGTTTGACAAAGCAAAGACAATAAAGTACTAACTTGGATGAGAAAATATAAGGGCAGGATATCTAAAAGTAATTACAGAGAAAAGAATAAATAGATTAAATTGGTTAGTAAATAAGGCAGGTTGGAAATTAATAGGATCTTTCAAAATTTTAGAACTGTGATTGCAAAATTCTGGAATAACCTGTTTAAAAAATAGAGTTTTGTGGTTTTTTTGAAAATGTTATGCAACCCTTTTACTGTGACAGCACAAAATTTGGACATCCCAAGATGTATCTTTCAAGACTGTTGTTTTAACATTGCCCCTCCAAAATATTTCTTATATGATATACATGTTAGCCTTTACTCACAGATTTAAACTTGACCTTTCTGATCCAAATCCAAATGTTTCAGATCAAATTAATTTTGAAAAACTGTAGCTTTTAGTCCAATGCAGACCAAATATAAACTTTTATGCCTGAAAAGCTATTGCCAAATGAAGTTGTTCTCTGTCCAGCTTTAATGAAATATACTATATGCAGGTGGTCCTTACGTGTTTTTTTTGAAAGCAGGGATAAACGACAGAAAAATGACCAAAAGTAAGGCTAACTGCAATTATAGGCCCAAACTGGATACTTTCTGTGTTGAGGATTTCCATGCCAATTGGTGATCTCAGGCAGATTTTGTGTTTATTCCACTTCAGTGTGTATTTTTCTGTCATGTTTAATTTCTACCTGTTACCAACTATACTGAGAGTTTTGTTTTACTTTTTTTTCTGTCTACGAGCTCTTTAAAAGTTCTGATTAAGGCAAGATAAATGATTAAGCACTGTGGTTCAAGGAGGGAGAAAGTCAAAGTGCACCAGGGAATGAGCACTGAAGCTTATAGATTCTAGTTTCCCATTCCACATTTCTCTCACCTGATATCCCCAGTTTCTGCTGTTTCCCTGTGTATTTCATGCTCTCATTTGTTTTCCTCTCTGCTGACATCCATTCATTACAATGATTGTTAAGCTGTGATGCATCATCACTCAGATATGTGCCTCATTTATATTATTTATATGACTAGTATTTAGAAGCTTTCAGTTTGCACTTTTAAAAGTCCTAATGTTAATTAGGCTTGGTTCCCTTCCTCTCCAGGGCTTATATGTCCTTTCTTATTCCCATCAAAGACTCCAGCAGTCATTTGGAAAAAAATGGTGTAATTTTTCAAGTTCCACTCTGATCTAGCTTCTTGCCTTGTAAGGATTGATCAAAGTCCCTAGTCTGGTGTCACTGTTTTCATTTGTACACCTTTTTTAACGTTCCTTTCTCTTGGTCATCTTGTCAATACCAAATGTGAAAGAGATTAGGCTTGGCACTAACTACAATGGCATTTTATTTGTCATCCTACTTTTACACAGCCTGGATCTCTTAACTTACATTTTGGTTCCTTAACTATGCCAATATTGAATGTCAGAGAATCTGTAATTAGATTTGTGCTTACTACTCTGATATATTCATATTTTCTATGTAGTGAATGCTTTAAAAGAGCCAGAATATTTTTATCTTTTGAGTTTCTCCACCTTGAGACCTGCATTATCACACTTTTAAAGATATTGACTGGGACCATAAAGAAAGGGAATGTCCCTGCAAAGAAAATAAGATCTGCCCAGCACAGTTTCTAGTGAAGCACTCAAATAATGAAGTAAGGACATATCCTATAAGGAAGGGAATAGACAGGATCATGACAGGAGCATCTCTGCTGTAAGCCAATTCCAGAACAGTAACCAAATAGCAGCAAAAACCCGCAGCTCATAGTAGTCCAGACACAGTACTATACCACTACACTATAGGATGGTGGACTACATCTTAGCAGCTTGGAGACAGGCCAAATAACACTAGCTTTCTCTGTGCTTATCAATGTAGAAAAATATAGATGGTGACCACACAATTTATTTAATCATCTGAAAAGACATGGGTCAGTAATATACATTCTGTTATCTACTTGAGTATTTAGAGTCTGTAACACAGCTTTGCCACTCTTGTTGAGAGTTGCAACTTAGCAAAGTACTCACATGTTTGTTTGGACATTGTTGATGTGAAAATTTATGGTTTATTTCATTTAGATAAAGTGATACATGCAAATTGTTGAAATCTGAGAAGGACCTCGTCACCTAAAGACTTCTGAAACCACCAAATGAGCCAAAGGTGTATATGCTGATTGTAATTGCAAAGTAAAATTTTCTTCAAGTGCATTTTAGAGGCTCAGTTTTTCCACTCATATTCCACATATCCACAAACATTTTACAGTGTTGCTTCTACCATTCCAAGAAATTTATACTATTAAGCATACAATATCATAGACAGAAAATGGTAGACTGAGAGGGGTTGAAGCCAGGAGAAGCTTTACGTAGAAGAGGACCATCTACGAATCATATTTCTATTTATGAAGCCTTACTAAAAATCCATAAGGCTTACATAAGATAGAAGGGATATCCTACATAAATTAAATACTTAATAATAATCTTACTTAATTAAATAAATATTGTCTGCAAGTACTGGCAAAGATTCATCTCTCCTTGGGCAAGGTGTTGTACATGTGTTAATACAAGGCTACATATATGAACAAAGAGCAAATCCTTAATCCCAGAAACTAAATCAGATAAGTATAGTGAGATGGAAACCAATCATCATCTTTACAATTCCCATTTTACAACTGTATTGTGAACACCCAGAGCAGTTATGTGCTGTCTGAAGCTATATAGCAAGGCTGAGGTAGTGCTGAAAATTGAGCTCATGTCTCAAGAACATAAACCTTATATTTTGCCCATCATATCTGACTTTGCCTGACTGAAGGAGGAGAAACCGCAGCTTCCTCAGCACTTTCAGACTCTGACTTCCTTCTTGCACCAACTGCATGCAGCTCTTACTTGTTTATTTAACTATCCAATGACACTAGTTCATTAAATGAACAGAAACAGATGGAGAATCACATCAGCTCAGCTCAATGTAACTCATTCAAGTAATGAAGCAATCATTTCCAGGAATACACATTCAGCTAACCCCTCACAGTCCCCTCCTGTCTGCAGAGACACTACCAGCACATGCACCTATCATATCCTTGTCTCCCTGATGTTAAAAGCAGTAAAAAATTGAGCAAACACATGACATACTTTATGTGAAATTACATTATGAATAATTAAAATGAAACCTTTTTTTCACTGCAATGTATCACTGTTTTTTCTTTTCTTTGACATGGATAGAATTAGAAAAGAAAAAAAAAATCAGAATGGGGGATACTTCTGGCATGGAATTGTAATGCTAGAGCAGATTAGTGGCAAATCTCCAGCAGAGGGCTATAAAAGTCTTACTCAGGGGTTTCCTCTTGATAAGTTGTCTGTAATATAAAAAGAGTCCTTCTCAGAAGAACTTTAAGCCATGGCATAAATTCACTTGCAATGCTCTCAGGCAAAAAAGCACAGGATGATAATTTCCACACATACTCCCTGTATGATAATATATTATGTAAGAAAGGACTCAGTGGAAAATAGAAAAAATCTTGTATCATCTAAACTAGTCTGTTAATACAGTAACCTTCCCAGAGAAACAGAGCTGGGGACATCAAACTAAGCCATTTAAGATCCAAAATTGACAACTGCAAAGGCTGGTAGAGGAAAGCTTCCAGTTGGGCTTTTCTACAGTTTTGGCTTTCCAAATCTTAGATGTCTAGTCAAAAGGAGACATTTGAAAGAGAATGCTTTTCATTTGAGAGAGAAAAACACTATCAGAGGGTGATTCATCCAGTGCACAGATCTATGTCTAAGACAGTTTGGACCTCTTTTGGAGGTGTTTTTCTCTACTTTTTCCAGGAGGACTGGATACCAGCCTCTTGGTCTAATAATTTTAGGCAAAAGAGTTCCTATCCCATAAATCAGATTGAATTCACACTGCACAGTTTTACCTGGCAAATATCAACTGGCAATGTTGCAAAATATGGAATTGGTTTTATTTTTCACCAGTATTTTTCTTGATTTATTGAAGCGGCAGCCTGTGGGCCCCTTTCTGTTTGATGCTCACAAGGGATACTTGTCATAAATAAGTATGAATTTCAGTACTTCTGATCACAATAAATGGTTCAACCCAGACCCATCACAGATGTGAGCTGTGTTGCTAAGTAATAAACAAAAGCCTCGGGCTTCTAATCTGCCCCTTTTCTGTTGAGTCCCCTCTGTCTGTTTATCAGATCTGCCAGAGATGCATAAAAATATCATTGGATGCCACAGAGTTTGGCTATCATGACAGAAAATACATGTGTTCAAGTTGCTTGAGTGTAGGCTGCGAAACCCTTCTGAGACATCTTCTAAGACCATATTCTTACACTGTTTTAGGCAGGTTGCTAGAGGGAAGCCATTCTCAGAAAATCATAACATTCAAGAAATGAAAAAGTTAAATTGAATCAGCTGGTCCATTACTCCGAAAGTGTAGGATCGATCATAGAATACATTTAAGTCTTGTCTATTGTGAAACGTCACCAAGGCTGACACTTTCTTCCTCGGGCTCACAAAGATGAACAAATTATCTCAGCTTAACCAGTTACTAGGCTAGGTGAGCCACAGTGACTGTCCATGTGTGTCCTATTAGTCAATCACACACTAATTTAATTTAGTTCTAGTCCAATTATCTCAGATGAGCTACAAGCTGAAAACATGCACAGACAGTTAAGATACCTCAAGTGATGTGCAATACTTTGACAGTGGATCCAAGCCCTCACAAGACTACTATCTGGATTAGTCTGACAGCTGGATTTTCCTGACAATCTTTTATTTTCTTATCATTATTTGTTTTGCAAGGTAAGTTTAAATAGGTGGTTTGAAGGTTTACAAATTCTCTCTTGAACTGACTCAAATCACCCAGAGCCATTAGTTGTATTTAAACACTATCACAGTGGGTTCCCATTTTTTTCCTGTAGGTTATATTAATTAATGGGAAGTCATGATAAAAGTAACAAACTGCTACACAGTCTTAACTCTTCTCCCAACAACAAAGAGCAGAGGAAAAACAAGACATGAGAACCTCTAAATGTAAGTATATTTTTAGCCAATTAATTCCTTCTCAGGTACAAATAGACAGTTATCACAATTTGGTAATGTTTGCAGAGGTAAATATTTTTATCTCTTTCTAGATATATATTGCAAAAAACAATGAGGGAAAAAAAAAAAGCGTTTTCTTATTAATTTAGAAATACACTGTTTTTTGTACCCAGATGGTTTCAGGGAAAAAGATTTCCATTTAAACCAATATTTTTTTTATAGGAAGTATTTTTTCTGCTGAAGTATTCACTTCACACTTCTTAATTTTTCTGGAAAATATTGGTAATTTTAAAATATATTTATTGAATATTAATGATTGTGGTTATGACTTTTCTGTCTTTATCAAAAAGCGGTCATTTTTTCAAACCAAAAAATCAATGAATTTTATTTCAAAATTGAAATAAAAATATTGACTAGCTACAAAGACCAAAATGAGGTTTTTTTAAAAAAACAAAACAAAACAAAAAAACCCTAAACCAACAACTTTGTTCCTAGTTTTCTCTATATGGTCTCAGAAGACAGCAGTTCATCAAAACAAAAAAAACCCCAGTGTTGCTAGGAAATAATGCAGTGTTAGATTACTCCTGACAGGACATCTTCAATATATTCAGTGCACAGTCAAATAAATCTGGCAAAACAAGAATAAATGGATGATGTAATGAGTAAATGTTCCATATCAAAAAATTTCTAGAAGATTCTGCAAGCCTCTGACAACTAGTCTACGTGATGACACAGTTTAATAATTTCGGGGTTAAAGCTCCATCCAATACGTTATTTATTTTGCTGTTACAGAATCACCTTTAGAGATCATCTAGTCCAATCCAGTGCCAAAGTCTTGCTAAAGGTTGTTTTGTTTGCTGTTGCTTTTCTTTTTTTATATAAATGTAGAATGGTTAGAGTTGTAAGGGACCTTCAAGACCATTGAGCTGCAACCACCCTACCGTGGGCAGAGGCGCCTCCGACTAGACTGGGTTGCTCAAAGCCCCATCAAGGGTCTCTCTGCTGTTCCCAGAACATTATTAAAATATCATATCAATAGGTACTAGAAGCTCAAGGTTACCAGGAAAAGATTATAAAGCAAGATCCAAGACCTGTGTGTAAATTTTGGAGGATGGGAATGTGCAACAAATCATCATGGGGTATATGCAATATATTCTTCAGGTTTTTTTAAACAGCAAAGTTCATCATAGCATCATTGGTACTACTCCCAGGAAGAAAAAAAAAAAGCAACAGAGAATATTCAAACAGTGAATTCTTCTTCTCTCCAAAATTTATTATTTTCTTTCCTTCCCCCTTGCTAATTTGATATATTTGCAATAAGATATTCCCAAAAGGGAGACCCTCTCTAAAAGTATTTGATTAACAGGCAATTTTGGCAATTAAATCATTGGATATTTCAAATGAAGAACACAAGTCGGATGGGTCCACAGGAAGGAGATTTCTGGCATCTGGATGGCAAAGTTGAGTACGAGTGATGCACTACAGACTTTTACATTATTCAGATGCTTCCCACTGTGCTGATGAGGCAATGAATAAAAAGTGTGCTGGGAAATCTCATCCCCATGACCTCCATCAGCTCTTACTAGAGCCCTCCGAGACTTTTGGCTTCAGGACTTCATAGTTATTTCATCTCTTTTGGTGCCTCAACACCATCTAACCAGCTCTGAATCAATAGGCATATATTCCAGTAAACTGCATCACTTATGCAGCACCAGATGTTTCATGAAACCCCCTCAGAGCAAGCAGGTGTGGATTAATCCCTCTGCCTCTGCTGATTTCAGCCTGCTCTGTACAATCAGTAAATGACTGTTTCATCACACCAAACATGAGATTATTATTCTTCTCCAGCGGTATTTTTTTGCTTAGGATGAGCTGTTTGATGCTTAATAACTTTGCTAACAATACAGAAATGCAACTTCCTCCTGAATTTCTCTAAGTATTTTCTTTCACTGCAGTGTAGGGCAATTAGTTTAACCATTTAATGGTGACTTGTGTGTAATGTTCCTTCTTTTCATCAGTCCCAAACTTATCACCTTTGAAATTCATTGGTTGTGCTATTGTACTGTGGAACTGGGAGGCTAATCGCTGTTTCACAATCACAAGGATTGTGATTAAATTTCCAATTGCTGAGCTGCTTGCAAAAGTAACAAATATCAATTTTACACTTCCTTTTTATGAGAAATTTTCTATGACCAAAATAATTTTCACTGCCATGTGGCAGGTGCCATCTAACCCTGTGGAACTTTTTTGAAGGGGGGCTAGGAGTGTGTAGTCTCTCAGAAGAGGCTGGGTCACTTGATCCATTTAAAATTATATTATTTTCTCTCCTACTTGTCATCTATTCAGCATCCTCTTGGGATTAATATCCACTGAATAGAGAACTGCTTCTGGTGACGCTGAGGGATCTTTCTTGAATCAATACAGTTAACTTCATGAGGTCCTCTGTCACTATTCCTCCCATTTTACCCTATATAGCTTATGGTTATTACCCTCAAACTTAATTTAATATTGAGAAATAGAGGCTGGAGAAGATGCTTCCAGATTTGTTCTTAGTCTAGCTTGGAAGTAATTACCATGAGTAATTTCTTTTCTCATCTGCAGGTTTTAGTGTCTTGCTGTTCACTCTAATTTCCATGCCATTTTGTAGGAAAACTGTTCTTTTGGGGGGTATGTGGCACTATGAAATGTATTTCAACAAATGTATGACTTTCATGAAGGAATTTGCTTGCATTCTCTTGTTCCATCTGTTTGGGGGTTTTGATATGATAAATATGTATCTTTCATCTCAGACTTTATTCTTAGGCCACAGTGCTTTCTAAGCAACTCAGGCACATTTTCAGTGAGGAACTTGTTTTATTCTCATTTCTCTAGCTTTAGTAGTTATTTTATCAACAGCTGATTTGCTACACAGACACAAATAAACACACATGGCGTAACTTCAAATTGAATAATCAAAGGAAAATAGTAGTGTTTTCTATAATCCAGGTTTCATATGAAACTGTGTTGATTGCCCACTGTGCTGCTTTCCCCGGAGATCTGCCAAATCTGTAACATGTTCAAGTGATGAGAAGTAAATGTTTCATACTTATCAGTCCTAACTCAAAAAGCCTGATCCAATGGCCAATGAAATCAACATAAAGACACTCATTAATTTCAGCACATGTTGAATCAGTATCTCCAATTAAACTGTATCATATTTTAAGCCCCTTTAGACTGAAAGTACATTGTTATAGCAAAACTAATCGGCGATCGGACTTTCCAAGTACAGAGAGGTTCATCCAAATACTGAGTGCTATATTTTACCACTGAGATTATAAAAGATGACTGTACTTGGCAGTAATAGCAGGATTCAGTTTGCAGAAGTGAGGTCTTGATTCTGTAAACAGGTTTCCCTGTGAATGCTGTAGTCCAAGAGTTTTACAAGGGAGATTGAGTCAGGTCAGGTATAGGAAGCATCATAAGTATTCTAGACTAATAGTAAGAATAATCACTAGGAAAAGAAAACTTTCGGAGTTGGTGCAGAAGCAGAGAAGGAATCCCTGGTCTCCTCTATCCAAAATACGTAATATCCCTCCATTGCTCCATTAAATGATACAGATTATACACATGTTTTATGAGGTCTGATCTGATTGACTCTCTCAAAACATGGATAATCCATCTGTTTAACAAAAGAAATTATTAGATCTGTAGACACTCATTTATCATCTGAGTGTTCGATTTAACTAGTAAAGTGTTTTGGAGATTGAGGGGTTCAGAACTGCCAGAATTTTAAGACATCAAAATCTTACTGTAAAAAAACTTAAATATATCTTTTCAATTCCCCACAACCAAAATCTTCTACTAGAGTGTCATCCTCCTGATTATACTTTACTGCAGTTTCACTGTGCTGTTTGAGAGCTCAGCACCATAAGTATGGTGCAGTGCTGAATATTTTGTAAGGAGTACCTACTAGTCTACTCTTTCTCTTCAGAATAAGGCTTTCTACATAAAATGTGTATAAATATGTAGAAAATATGTAGAAAAAACAGTTTTTCACATTAGAGAAAAAAAGAATGCTAAGGTTCTTTGGTTTTGCAGTCTTTTCTATGTTACATTAAAATGAAATATTATTTAAAGTTCCCATGATTTAAAGCTCTGTAAGTTTAAACTAAATGAAAAAAAGAAACAGAAATGACATTTTACAACACATTGCAAACAGCAGAAACAAATAGCATGCAGGACCATTTTTGCCATCCCTCCAAGAAACAGATCAATAATAAAAGTGTGCTTCATTTTTATGAATAGCTATTGCTGTAATTTTTTTGGATATAAAATCCATATTTCAGTCAGCCAATGGGGCAAAGGCACTTCTTATGGACAGAATGCAAACTTGGTTAGGTAATCTAGATCTGATCATGGAAAGGTAATTTTATGTTCATAAACTCTAATATGAGCTATATGTCATCTAGTATTTCTCAAGGGACACATCAACACTAACAGTAAAAGGTAGGTAGATTAGCAACAATTTGGACAAATATTTCTTCAAGGTAGTTGGTGAACAGCAGAGGCCTGAGGCTCATAGAGAACAGAAAGTCAATAACTCAATGCTTAGTTTTGTTCTGAGGTACTTTCATGCTTTTTCCATCTCTTTCTTCCTCTTCCTCTGCCACTTTTTTTAAATGGTGATTCATTTATAATCTCTCTTATTCTCAAAGTTATATGAACGTTCTGACAATCAACCTATTACGTAGATTTTTATAACCCAAAAAAATCCCACATGTTATCAACCGGGAAGTACTGCATAGTATTACTAAAACAGAAACACAGATGAGATTATTGAGACCATCTAAGGAAGCTAAAGGTGCACAAGTCCTTGGGACCTGATCAGGTTCATCCACAATCCTGAGGGCATGGGTGGATGAAGTTGTAATGCCACTACTCATCATATTTGAGAAGCCATGGCAGTCCAGTGAAGTTCCTGCTGACTGGAAAAGGAGAATGTAATCTACATTTTTAAAAAGGGTCACAAAAAGACCCAAGGAATACAGTCCAGTTAGTTTCACCTCTGTGCCTGGCAAAATCATGAAGCAGATCCTCATGGAAAAGACGCTAAGGTACATGGAAAATAAGGGGGTAATCAGTCACAGCCAACATGGCTTCAGTAAGGGCAAATTGTACCTGACATATTTGGTAGACTTCTACAACAGCATTGCAGCATTGGTGGATAAGGGAAGAGTAACTGATATTACCTACCTGGACTTGTGCAAAGCATTTGACACTGTCATGCATGATATTGTTGTCTCTAAATTAGAGACATGAATTTGATAGATAGGCTACTCAGTGGATAAGGAACTGGTTGGATGGCTGTACTCAATGAGCTGCAGTCAATGGCTCAATGTCCGAGAGCCAACCAGTGAAGAGTAACATTTCTCAGAGGTCAGTACTGGGACAAGTACTGCTTAGCATCTTTGTCGGCAGCACGCACAGTGGGATTGAGCAGACTGTCAGCAAGTTTGCCAAAAACACCAAGCTGTGTGGGGTGGTTTATACACTGGAGGGAAGGGATGCCATCCAGAGGGACCTCTTTCAGACTTGGAAGATGGGCCCATGAAGTTCAACAAGGCCAAGTGCAAGGTCCTGCTCATGGCCAGGGGGAATTTCAAGCACAAATACAGGCCGGGCAAAAGTGTATTTGAAGAAGCTCTGCTGACAAGGACTTGGGGGTGTTGGTGGACGAGAAGCTCAACGTGAGCTGGCAATGTGCACTTACAGCCCCAAAAGCTAAACTCATACTGTGCTGCATCAAAGGAAGCATGGAAAAATCTGAATGAGGTGGTTCTGTCACTCTACTCCATCCCCATGAGACCCCACCTGGAGCACTGTATCTGGCTCTGGAACCTCTAATATAAAAAGGACAAGGACCTGTTGAAGTGAGTCCAGAGGACCATGAAGATCATCAGAGGGCTGGAGCACCTCTTCTATGAAGACAGGCTGAGAGATTTAGCGTTGTTCAGTGTTGAGAAGAAAAGGCTCTGGGGAGATGTTATAGCAGCTTTTCAGTACCTAAAGGGAGCCTATAGGAAAGACAGGGAAGGACTTTTCATCAGGGTGTGTAGTGATAAGATTAAGGGTAATGGTTTTGAACTGAAAGAGAGTAGATTTAGATTAGATATTAGGAAAAAAAAATACTTACTGTGAGACACTGGAACAGGTTACCCTGCAAGGCTGTAGATGCCCCTTCCCTGGTAGTGTTCAAGGCCAGGTTGGATGGGGCTTTGAGTAATCTGGTCCGGTGGAAGGTGTCTCTACCTGTGTCAGGGGAGTTGGAACTAAATGATCTTCAAGGTCCCTTCCAACTTTAACTGATCCTTAAATTCTAATTGACATGGAACTTTTTAACATAATTCAGGTCATAATCTTTCCCTCTGCTTCTTTTTTAAGATTTAGAAGAAAGGCGAACACCATTAATGCTACTTTTATATTCTGTGTCTGTGCTTTAATAGCTGCAGAGAGATTATTAAAATAGTTATTCAAGCTGACCATGAGAGCCACAAAGCTGACAGTTCTGCAGTTATTTTATTATTTGTAACAGCATGTCATTATGTTTCTTAGGAAATAATCGTATTTTCAATAACCAAACTCCACCATGGGAGGTCTGGACACTTCTGATATTCTATGAAAGTAGCCAAAGTCACAGTGGATGTTATTGCACTAAGTTTAAAACAAACAATCAAACAAACTTTCTGAGTGCAATTATACTTTTGGCTTCAGAGCAAGAGGCAACTACTGAAAACAGTTAGCATAAAGCTTTCCCAATGAGTATGGTATTCTGTCTTTGGCAGTGTAAAAACATTTTACACATATTTCAGAAGGTTCTGCAGTTTACCATCATTGGAAAGAGGATGATAAATTAGAAGAAAAACTGTCTAACTAGTTCTATGCTTATGCCTCTGCTGCTTTGTTTTCATGTTCCAAAGCTCAGTACCTTCCAAATAAGGATCTAAATATTGCTACTACCTCATTAGCTTCCTGAACAAGGATAATCATTGTGAATTGCTATGGTGACAACCCTAAATACAATAATATTTTTTTCAGAAGTTCAGCTGCAGGAGTTTTGATACTGAAAATATAACCTGTAAAGGGGCACCAAAGGAGACATTTGGAGACAAAATTCAGTATCATTATTTCTCAGTTTTTCAGAAATATAATTTAAGAGTTTTCTTCTACGTTCTTGATAAATTATCTTTTTATTAACGGTCACTACCTATTTCAGTTAAATATCTTATCACAGGGTTCCTTACTGTTTACTTTTATTTGTTGATTGGTTAAAACCTATAATCAATAGCTTCTCTTCTCATGCAACAAAATCTTTTACAGAAACCCTTCTTTTCACAGATGTTTTATTTTTATTCTTCTTTTAAAGCTAACTTTGTTAAGTTCATTATCAAAATGTAAACCAAATTAGTAAGTGAAATCATTAGATATTTTTAATTTAATGAAAGCTAGCTATTCAGTAAATGGATAATCCAAACCTATACTTTTGTGACATAACACTTACCGTTTGCTTTCATAATATTTAGACTCCTTTATTCTTCTCTATTCCCCAAAGTTTGCAAGCTTTTGGAGGTAGGGATCATCCATACTTCCTATGTTGCTGTACAGATACCAGTAAATATTATAACAGTTCTTGACAGTGTCCTAGAAACCACACATTACATGTGTAAATGGTATGTGAGGTGTCTCAAATTGTGTTTCCACAATCACTGTAAGCTTGTCTAAGTACCAAGGGGTGTCAAAAGGATACTCTTCAACCTGTACTTCTTTCTATGTACTTACTTAGTAACTGTTCTTCCACACCACCCTACTTTTGTGTCAGTAACAAGAACTGTACAGCTTAAGGGGAAGTTGGAGCTAGATCCTGAAAATTAATTACTATAGGGTTATAAGGGATGGGGTTAGCTTAGAACACATCAGCTTCTTATTTGGCTCACCACATGGCCATAAAAAATTTCTCTGGTCTAGAATGCTTCATAAATTAAATATAGAAAAGAGTGTACCTTGGTCAAGTCTATAAGATTTTCCGGTATTTTCTATGGAATAGCATTGACTACAACCAAGTCAATTGCTGGGACTTTATAAATAGATGGTCCTGTGTATGCATCAATATTTATCTTTCCAAGTTCAGGTTCACAATCAATACTGATGCTCTTTGACAACATCTCTTCTTAATTCCTTGTATTGACACTGTCTATTTGCAGTTTCCTGCCTGATTAATTTATTTTCTTAAAGCCAGACGCGGTGTCAGGCAGTCAAACAGGGAAGAAGTATTGTGTCACACAAGAAGCAGTGATGCAACTGTCTCCATGTACTCAGACCTGCAAACTTAGCTTCGAACTCAGAATACAGTTTGGTCCTTTGTTCAAGAGTCCTAAAGACTGAAGATATCCTAAAGATTGAAAGAACTCTAAATTTTTTGCCAAATATTTTTAATATTTGGCACATCTGGTAAGGCTGTCCCCTCAAGTTATGAGGAATTCTTCCAGTTGGTGCTTGACAGGCTTTTTCCATGATTAGCGAGTATTTGTCTTTGTAAAATAACTTAGGAAACAATTTGTCAGATGATAAATAAGCAGTTATAAATCTGATCCAACCCATTTAGAAAATCCAAGGACTCAAAATAAGTAGTGGGTTTTTGTCAATGAGATAACACCACCTAATTGCAGACAATGTTTTAGAAAAATTTGCACAGGCAGGGTGCATATTCAGGCCTTGGAAGCCAACAAACCTTCACAGAGGATTAAGTTAGCAAATTGCACTGTAGAATTGATGGAAAGAGCTAAATTTGCTTCTTCACAAACTTTTCTTCACACTAATCTATTAAACTTTTTCTCCCATTAGGTCTTAGGATTTCTCTTTTTACAGATAGTGAAATCATTAGCTCTAATTGGCAAATTAACATGACCTCCCCATTGTCTGTTTTGTGTAGTGTGCAGTCTATCTTGAATGCAGAAACCCCTTCATTTTTACTCTGCTAAATTACTGTTTTGTGTCTTAAATGCTTCCTTAGTAATTTGGTTTGAATGCTAAAAATAACTTCCTGAGGCAATATGGTTTAAAGTAACCATGAAAGGCAGGAATTAGGGATTTCAGACTCTTAATGTTTCCTCTGCCACTGACTCACCGGGAGTCGTTTCTCCTCTCATCCACCTGTACCTCTAAAACACACAGGTACTATTTTGCTATCTCATGTGCATATTTTGAAAAATATCAGCCAGCGCGCACAGAGCATTTTGAAGACCAAAGTGACTGAACATTATTAATATTAGATAGGAGAATCTGGTCTATTTTGTTTTTTAATTTGACCTCTACTTTCTTTCAGTATATATGAAATGACTTGTTAAACTGTCATAAATAATTTACGTCAGTTTGTACTCACAGTTTTGGAAATCATTGCATGGAGTTGGGCTGTGATCTAAAGCTGAGACCTATAAAGAAATTCTTGCTGACAAAAAAGTGCTCTGGATGGATCAGGCTCTCAGAGAGGCAACATGACTGTCCTTTGAAATGTTTCTTGTAAAGTAATCTTATCCACCCATTCTTTCACAGCTTTCCTGTCCACAGCATGGGAAATCTGCAGACTACTGAGATAAGAGCAAACACTAAACAGCATGAAAGTTTAATCCTGAAAGGCAAAAGCCAAAATCAGAAATAACAAAGCAACCAAGCCCCTATGGAAATAGAAATGACAGAAAAAAAAAAATAACCAGTCAGGAAAATATAAAAATTTAGCCACAATTAATTATAAAATAGCAAAATTTTAAGCTATAGTTTCCTGATCTTTACAAATTTAAAGAGACAAGTTCTGGAGAGGAAAGATGGAAAATATAAGTGACCTCTGTACGGACACATACAGAGAAGAAATTGAAAAGACACGGAGGAAGCAATTGCTATTAAAGGACTGTGTGAAACCCTGTTTCTATAGCATGCTTCATACACATCTCCTGATGATTTTAATTCTTTCTTCCCCATCTTATACTCACATGTATAAGCCTCGTCACTGCTCTTGTATTTTCTGTCAGTTTTATTTACAGTTAGGGCACACTATTTGGCAAGAAGATGACGATTATTAAAGAATTCCTATTTAGGTATTTCTTCTCTAAATGAAAAAGGAGCAAAGGCACTTCTTCCTTTGAATATTCCGGTTACATAAATAAGTGTTTCTATATTAACAAAGACTGAGTGCTTTCCACTGCATTGTAAAGTGTTAAAAGCTTTGATATTCCCTAGCTTCACTGAATTGTGAACCTCTTGGCTGTGTTTTGGCAGGGCAATTTCTATGCAATTGGTCTTTTTTAATCAGACCAGGCACTTTGCCATTCACCATTTGCACCCATTTTTCTATTACTTCATGCATCTTCAAAGACAAGAATATGCTCTTAAAAATGCAGTAAACTCTAGTTCTCCAGATGTGACAGATCCAATTCAGATTTTGTAAAATCAAAGAGTTTATTTATTTTTACATACTCTAGACAAGGAAAGATTTAGAAAATGAAATAAATTACATCTTTATGTATGGAAATTAAATATTACATAAGACTAGCAGAAAGCACAAATGTATAACAGATAGATGAAAACCAGTCTTTTTCTGACATCACTATTCTGAGGTTGGGGGTGGGGGGTTGGGGAGAGGAGGAAAAGAAATCCACCCCTGATATAATGTCTGAACTTCAGTGGTGTTTTCCAGAGCTCAGGAAGGCATTTCTGAAAGCATTGTGGACACAGGCAGCCCAGATACAGCCACAGCAATCCTTAAAGGAGTCCCTGCAGATGTAGAAGGTACAAAACTCACAGCCAGGCCAAGGCTAAGTTTAAATCTGGCCAAGGCAGGTGCATCTTCCATGGAGGATATTAGGCCAAATGCAGCAGCTGTGTGGGGAAGGAAGAAATTGGTCTTGCAATTATTTTGCTGTAGAGTTTGGCCCAGAACTTAATGGAGAAGCAATGCCTGTCCAAATCTGCTCTGAAAATTCCACAATATGTTTACAGAAAACCTTATTTGATACGGAAATTTGTTTATATTACTTCTGTTGCACTAGCCACCTTCCAGATCAGGGCTCTGCTTAGTCAAGGGAGGTTAGTGTCAGCAGATTTGTGTCCTACTTACTTCTATTTTGTACTATCATTTCATGTAAGGTGGTGAGACCTTTGGCATTTTGGCCTTGAAAAGTCTGTTATGCTCAATGCAAAGCCCGACAGGATGGGAGAAAGCAATGAAAACCATCCTACCATCTGTTACTATTAATCATTTTCCCAGCAAAATGTCGTTTTTCTATATGTTGTCTTGTATATATATTTGGTATATTATCTAAATAATATCTACTTCTAAGTAATGTAAAATGTTGTGAACAGACAACCTTATTAGCACTCGTCATATTTTATGTAGAAAATACTGGAATAAATATCCTGCTGTACACTGATAAAGCACTTGCAAAGAAGTTTGGAAATATAGTACGAATTTGTGTCTAAAAAGAAACTGCACTTCAGTGTAATTGTGTAATTTATTTGGGAATCTCCATGGCCATGTGCCACGCAGAAAGAACCTGTACTGGATATAGAAAACATAATTCCCCCCATTAGTAGACCTCTTGTGAGCAAACTACAATTGTCTTTTCTATACTCCCTATATTAGAAAGTCAGAAATTATGTGTATAACTGTAATATGTGAGAAAATTGTGCTAAAATAACTTAAATAGCATGATCTGATACAGGAGTAGTGCATAAATGGGATTAAACTCTTAACTGTATTAGATAAATGATTATGACCAAGAATAAGAGAATACAAGATGAAATTTCTGAATGTTCAGAAATTATGTTAGATCAACTCTGTCCTAACTGAATTTTGCTGTCACTACTGTCACTACTCTTTACATCTTTGGTCGAATCCACAACCTGTAGCTTTAATATTGAGATATTTTTTTTAGGCATATGTCCAAGTCACCTGGAAGTCTTTACCTTCACCAGAGATTTAATTTAGAATAATGATAACCTATCTTTGATACAACAGAGGAACCACTGTAGGTATCATCAACTCTATCTCTGTGATGGACCTTGGGACCTGGCACTGTGACCTCCTCAAGACCACTCATGCTGTTCACCCAGAGAGTAAGACTGGAAATAGGTGGTTAGATATGTTTGCTTGACACTTAAATCTGTGTGTATCTCAGCACCCCTGATGCCTTTGCAAGCTGCTGAATGATTTAGGTTTTGCCAGACAAACTCAAATAGGTAATGTGCAGTCTGTTCAGGAGGCAACAGCTTTGTCAGAAGACAGATGAGCTATGGATCATATAATTGTAGATTCAGATGCTCATCTGCACAGATATAAGTGAACTGTTGCAAACCCCAACTCTTTACAAATTTTGTGTGAAATAAGGCCATTCTCTTTCAAGCAGACTGAAATGACATGCCTATACATTTTGTGCTTCATATCACTGATTACTTGAAAGAATCAATTTACTTAAAAATATAGCCTCAATTTTACCATTTTCCAACAACTTCACACATTTTAATTATTTTTTCCCCAAAACTTATGGCAATGTGTCTGAGACTGATGTTTAGCCAACAAAAAAAAATTGAATGCCTATGGAAAAAAAACTTTTACTGAATCAGTCATATGTTCACCTATGTGGTGAGTAGAGTTTTGTTTTGCTTTCTTTTTTTTTTTTTTTTTCTNTTTTTTTTTTTTTTTTTCATAACACCTGCCTCTGACAGAGACACTATTGCATCTGAAATGGTTGTATTTTGATCTGGATATTTCCTGTCCAGGAAAAAGCAGAGAACAGCTATACAATAATGATCTTCTCATTTTCTAGCATGTGGGATTGTCCTGCAATAAAATTCCATGGAGTATAAACCATCCTCTTTTTTCCAGAGAATTTTTAATTCTGCAGAATTTCCAGGTTGCCAAGTTTACCTGTGATTCTACAGTATTGACTAGGAGCACAAAATAAACTGTAGCAATTTACAGTTGTCTATCTAGAGAAGAACTGTGTCAGTATTTTGTTTTTGCTGCATAAAAAAATAGCGTAATAGCCCTTTAATCTACAAACTCTTTAGAAGTATTCACTGTAATCTGTGTTTCAGTAGCTGTAAGAACCTAATCAGAACGCGATTGCCACATCTATATTAAAAAAGTTCTGCTAGCAAAGCTTTGCCAATTCAGAGCATGAGAAAGTCAAATCACTAGTTGACTTTTGTGCCAGAAAGAACTTTTTAGGCACAGTTGTACTTACAGAGAAGTTCTATAAAATTACTTTGGGTTATTTGAACAAGTGGTGCAAAAATTTGGCAGAAAACAAAAAATAGGAGCAAGTACACAAAAATTCCAGCAGCTGTGGTACAAATAAAACAGGTCAGGACTTGCTCGTTAATTCATGGGCCCACAAGTGTGGAATAATTCACATCCACACACTTCAGTCTACCCTTCTTCCCCCAAAACACAATGACTATATCCTAATTGCTCAACAATGAAATGGTAGCATTTTCTTGCACTCACACCATTTGCAAATACTGCTTGCTAGTTGCTACTGGCTGTTTATAGGATGTAAACTGAGAAATTAATTGTCTGGACAATTACTGATTATTCCTTAAGCTATCTTTATTTACTAGTATTTAGTGACTGTATCTCTAGTAGATATATTTTGCCAAAGAGCCCGACCAATTTAGCTGTGGGAATTAGCAATCTATCCTGGAGAGAACACTTGAGAGTATCTATCCTATTGGTATATATATAAATACAGAATTAAACTGCAATTATTTTTTTTAAATACGAAAATTATAGCTAGCCTGCTTTGTCATTCTCTGTTGTTAGTATTTCTAATAGAGGTTGAAGACAGCTTTTTTCGTGCTTTCACTTTAGCATCAGAGAGTTTTGTGTTAGTGCCCCCAAGCAAGGAGGTTAGTGTCTAACTTTAGCTCAAAAAAAAAGAAGGAAAAAAAAAAAAAAAGAGCAACTTGTTAATGAATTCATTTTAATTGAACTAATTTGCATGGAATTGTGCTTGTGGTAATTGAGAAAACAGTCACCTCTGATTAATATATATTTATACAATTAGAAACACGAACAAGCTTTTTTTGGCATAACCTATTAATCTAAATAGTTTCTTCTAAGTCAAGCCACATTTTATATGAATTTAAGGATTCTTTTTGGAGCACTGTTTACATTTAGCAAAATTAGACCAAGAAAATGTGTGATTTTAGTAAGCATTTTGAATCAGCTTGATGATTCCTGTTTAATTGTAATTGAGACATTACAGACATACATATGTGTCATGGACTTGTTTTGATGAGGACATCCTCAGCTTACCTGTAGATGTATGGCTGTGCTCATGGTTAGGTACAATGTAGGATCTGAAACATGGAGACATAACCCATGGCTCACAGACCCTGAGCCACAGCTAGCTGGTGTCTAGGAGCATATACTAGGAATATGATATAGTTTCCAATTTTTATATTGTTTTTGGACATCCACTATTGGTTCCCACTGGAGGCAGGGTAGTGAGCTAAGTGGAGTTTGTTATGGCCAAACTCAGGCATTATGTTCTTGTGTCCTAAAAATGGTATAATCACAGAAACATTGCTCTGCTTGAGCTAATAAATCTTCCCCTTCAACAGGGATAATTAGTTTGTCTTTGGCACCACACTAACACAAATATATTACTTTTTGTTTCAGAGCTGTATTGATCAGAGTTAGCTCGCTGTTCCTTCATCAGGCTGTGCTGCTCAGTGCACCTTTATGTTCACTCAACCACCTTTAACAAACAGGAGTGTTGCTGATATCTAGGAGCTCCAATTTTCTTATGTTTGTGCCCTTTCCACCACTAAATCATTCCCTTGACTGGATCTCAGATTTTTCCATTTTACATGTACTGTTTATAAGGTCTGTTATAGCAGATAGAGAAATACAAATACAAGAGGCTCTTGAATTCATGTACTTTTAATTGCAGGAGTTTTCAGCTGTGGGGGGAAAAAATGAAAATTTTTAGCCTGCCTCAATAAAAAGATCAAAAAACAAGTAAAAACTGACACAATCATATTATTGAATATCTCATAGCTTTAAGTTATTTTATGGCTTTCAGGTTTCTGATATTGGGACTTGGCTATCTTAGTTCACTTAGCTAGTAAGCTACCCAAGGAATAGCTTTATCTTCTTCAGCTGGTCAGCAGTCTTACGTTGAAATAAAAAGGCAGAATACATTCTCATTTCTGTGCCTACAGGAAGACTAAAGGATCTAAATTTGAAATCGACACTCAATTTCACCTACATTGATGAGCTTAATGAAGACAGATTGTAATATGTTTTAGTATCTTCTATTTTGATTAATAAGAGTCTATGTACCGGTATCTAATATAAAACCTCAATTCAGATTTCAAACGGAAAATTCACTTTCCACTAATGTTTCAATCTACTTGCTTTCAACAGTCTGTAAACACAAAGTATAAAGAGAAATAGCAAACATGCATTTCATTATTACTGGTGAAGAAAGGCTAGGAACCATTTTTGCATTGTTTATCATTTTACCTGTGTTTGCCATAGTTCTGTTGTTTTCTGACAACTGGATCAGGAGTTCAGTGTAAAATATTTATTCCATTCAAAAAAATCACAAAATTTCTTTACTTCCCTAGAAGTCTTTATGAGAAAAGTCACTCAGTGGTGGACCCATATAGACCGAAAAAAGGTATGAAGACATAATAGTCTTGCAGAAAGCCTGAAGATCTTCTAGAGAGACTGGAGGATCTAAACGGAAGTTTCCATCTCAGACATGCACAACACTGGGAATGACAGGTGGAGCAATAAACAAATAGGAGGAAGTGTTTAAATTAATCTGTAACCTGGCTTCAAGATGTCCACTTCTAGGTAAGCCAAACAGTTGTGGGTTTTGAGTGTAGGTAATGGAGGCAAGTAAAAGCAAAACAGCAAGAAAAGAAACAATAACATTAAATTCACCTTATTTGGTCATTGAGAATCTACAGAAGAAGAATATTCAAATTTAATCCAGTGATAGATGAAATCAGGAAGTGCTTTAGTGTGCTGTTTTATTCAAGTTCACCAACCTTACACAAGATTAAGATAATTAAGATAAGACATTCGATGTCTTCACTGCATCACAGAAATTTTTTATTACTGATTTATATTTGTACTTTGGTTATCCTCTCTCAAGATAAAATTAAAGTACTTCTTGTTTTTAATTATTGACATAGAGGTAATTATTTTTTGGTGATTTTTTTTTTCTTTAGCAATACGAAGAATGACATTTTGCAGTTTACTCTTGAAATTGAAAGTTTACATCAGTTCCTTTGCAATGTCATCCAGCTTTTGTCTTATCATTTACAAATTTATATCTATTCCAAAGGCCCATTTAACCTTTAGAGTATCTCAGACAAAAATCTAGGTATCATCCTATAAGAACTAAGTATAATTATAGTTGTCATATTTTTATTGTAGAATCATATAAACTGAAAAAAAACCCCACAAATCCTGACTTTTATTCACTTTTTTCTTCCCAGCTCCTCTTTGATGTAGAAATCATGATTGAAATGTCACTGCTATTTTTATTTTCTTCTCTCAAGTATATTTGCAATTGCAAGCTACAAATTAATACTTCTAGAATGCTTTATGAAAGATAGTCATGAATTTCTTCACAGTCTTAGACAAAATACCCAATACACTGCACCTTGCAGTTCCATAATCTTTTTAAAGTTTAATTTTAATTCCTTTTGCCAAAGACAAACCAACAATTTTTTTTTTCACAATCGAGTTAATCCAGTAAGTAATAAATATCTTCAGGCATATAATTTATGGCCTAAGTAAAGACAGAGAACAATCAAACATTATTTTGCTTTTCAGTGCTGCCTTCTGTTAATAATAGGAGAGTAAGAAAATGATAGCTTTTATTAGATGAACATCCTATATTTTGAGATAACCTTTAATTTTGACATTTGAGTGCCTTAGTAATTAAATTGGCTTTCTAGGTAGATATACTGAGAAATATTATTTTGAAAATGTGATTATCACAGAGAAAACTACAAACTATCTGTGCATTGTCATTCTTACTTCATTAATTTTCTGCTATTTATTTGTATTTTGCAATCAATTGCTTTTATGGAAAAGAAAGTTTTAACCTTACATAGTCCATAGAAGAGGAGACAGTCTCAGTCCAAAAGGTATTCTTGGTTGAAGCTAAGTACAACTGTAACGTACAAAAGCTATCCATATTGATAACTGAAGCTTTTTAAAAGTATACATTGTGCTTACAGCCAACCAAGGAGGCAAAGAGTAATGCAACTGTGTGTGTACACCTGTCTGTTAGGTATCTACATCTGTCAGATGATATTTAAGCAAAAGCAGTTCCTGAAACAGTTTTTACTGAAGAGTAGCAGACACCTTGCAATTCACTAGTGTTTACCAGTCTCGCAGATGTGAGGAATAGAAAGATTTCAGTTTAGAAAACAAAGATTGGAAAGATTTGGAAAATTAATTATATTTAGGGAGAGCTGGGTACAATAGTTGATTATTTTTTTGTTGATTATCCTGAAATTATTTGAAAATTAAATCAGCTTTGATGAAATGGCTTGGGGTCAATATTTATAATTAAGATATAAAACTGAAGAAGAAAAGGGGGCACTTGATTCTGTGTTGAACATCATCCAATAAGAAGAAAATCTAAACTCAAAGCTAGTCTTTGCCTAAACAAAATTCAAATAAAGAGCTTTAAATTCTCAAAGGAGTGTTTTCCCATCCTATCCACAGAGATTGTGACTTTGGCATTATTTTCCTTGGAAACTGAAGTTGGAGTCACACTTTCATTTTTGAGAGTGGAGAAGAGGTACTCTCTGAATGAGTACTGAAGCATCACATAACTGATACTCCCAGAAAAATTAAACAGCTTTTTATCTGCTACATATCTTAACTTCTGTGGTTAAGTTTGATGAGTTTCTATACAGCAACCCAACCTCAATCTCCCTCTTCAACAGGATGAGGAAAAAAATAAACTTAAAAAGTTAATGGGTAAATGCTGTTTGTTGTCATACATCGGACATTTTTCCTGCCAGTAGAAGTAAACTTCCAGGACACAGCCAAAAAGAACAGAAATCCAAACCTTTCTATAGGGCATTGAGGTGTGGATTTGAGTCACTGAGAGTAGGTTAGCAAACTTATTCTCCTATACATGAAGAATGCTATTTAAACATTTTTAATTACAAAAACAGGGAGTTTCCTCCATTTTATCACTTTCATGTCATAATTCATATTATTTACCTGTATCACAGATGCCTAAGAGATTTCAATTATTTTTTTAGGAGAAAAAAAGGAAAATATTATGGGTTAAACTGTAATTTATTTTGTATTAATTTTTTAGCTAATCTGACATTAGTATTTCATCCAGTGTTGTTTTGAGGAGGAAAAGTTCAAGCAGCAAGATGCTGTTTATTGCTAACGTCTGGGGAGGGGAAAATGTGGAACCAACCTGAAAACAACTGAAGCAGAAAAAAAGGAAGGGCTACAAGGTCTATTAAGAGTAAGTGCATGAAATACTACTGATACGGCTTAAAGTTAGTCTGCAAGTACATAGATTTTTTTTTGTTACATCATATTTTATACTGGTATATGTATGTTTTATTAGTGTGAAGAGTTCATACTTCCCTCTTGTACACACACTTTGAAAACAAATTATGAGAAATGAGCAAGCAGTGACTAGATGTACAATGTAAAGAAGACAGAAAGCCTCAAATATGCATTGTCAATACAAATGTCATTTTACTGTAAAGGGTATGGAAATCATTGACTGAGAAGGGGTAACTTGAGGTGACTGTTGCATATTAGTAGAACTGTGGATTAAAAGTATCAAAGCTACTTCCTATAGTGTAGCTACCTCTAGCTATTATTAATACCTGATTTTAATAAGCATTAAAATTGATGCAAATACCTTGAAATACTGGCAAATGCTACCAAAAAGTCTTCAGGGTCTGCATTAGACAAGTTAACATAGAAATTAGTGGATAGGTCTTGAGCCAGTGTGAATCAATCTACCTAACTTGGAGTCAAAGCAATTATGTATAATTATACAACTTGAGTTCATATTTCTGTCTTTTCCCCTTGAGAGATTACTTTTTTCCCAATATCTAAAAATGGATGAGAACATCTTGTCTCATTATGAATATTCAAGGAAAACCAGGTACCTAATGCACACAGACATCATTATTTGTAGGCCTTGTCCTTCCACGGTGCAAACTAAGGAGATCTGTTTGAATGTCTCCCTTTTCTAGAAAGTAATGTGATTCTCTGACTTCGTGTCTTATACAAGCCAACTATTCACTTATAGTCAAGGCTAGACAGCAAGAAACTGCCTTGCTATTTCTTATCCTGTGCCCAAAGCATTACAAGCTTCTCCTCCATAAAGTCAGGCAGAGCATAGCATGACTCCTGCTACAAGTATTTTTGGGCAGGAGAGGCAAAGCTGGTGTCTCTGCATCACGTTCCTCTTCTCACACTTCTCTACTTAGACATCTCAATCTGCAGTTAGCCTATGGTGGCAATATTGATATACTGTAAGAAACCTGTGGATTGCAGTTAAACCAATTGCACACAGTGTTGTTTATATTTTTCCTAGTAACAAGGTATTAGGAGTGGAAACCATAATACTGCATACTTACAGGCCAGTTATGCTGACACCGTAAATAAATAATTGTGCACCCAAATTACTTGGCCACTATATATATATTATACTGAATATCTTTACAAGTATAATTAATAAATAATGAAATTATTAACTGCAGATTGTCATTCCTGTATTTGTTGTGTCTATCTCATTCTAAAAAGCAAATAAAAATATAACAAAAAATTAAAATAAATTGCTAACTAATTTGAAACATGAAGGGCTGTCTTTTCTTCAGAAATAAGAATCTGAATCACACTGAGATTTCAAATGGTAGTAAAACAGTTTGTCTTTTAATTTTTTCTCTATTTTTATCATAGAATATTAGTTCTCTTGCTGTAGTGCTGTGGAAAACAGAATGCTGAATAGACATGTTTAAGATTAAATGATATCTGAAAAATTTCCAGGACATCTGTTACATGATTTAAGTATGCTAATTCCTAAGAATTATACTGTACATTAAATTTTTTACACATGCTAAAAATGTGACTGTCCTTGGCTTCTTGTACATAAAGAAATAAAACTAGGTTACATAGCACTGAAATTAATTTTCTCTCTACAGCATGTCAAGTTATGCCCCCAATACCACCATCAGCCTGAGGTGCTTCATGTATTTCAGAGACGTAGATGATACCCATAGTTGTTCATCTCCAATCCTAAAAGAAGCCAAAACTTACTCCTGCCTTTCCAGTGAAAACTGATACCTTCGAGAAGCTCAAGAGCTCCAGATAGTGCTAGCTATTACATTACACCAATAGGATTGTGTCACACAATGATGATTGATTAGAATGCAATCAGTGAGGCATATTTCTATCAGCTTTCTTGACTCAGAGGGCTTACTGACTAACATAAATGAGTTTACTCATAGTGAGTTTTGTTACTGTTGGGTAAAGTGTTCATTACAAATTTATTTGAAGAACTTTGGTTTTTTTTTTTATATGAAAAGGGTGCACAAATAACATTTGTCTCTTTTTAAATATACTTTCAATTTGTAAGAGCTGAAACATTTAACTGGACCATAATTCAGTCTAATTGTTTATTCATGAGTGGTTTTCATCACTTTATTCTTTGTTATTTTTTTATTGTTTGTGTTGTACAATGATCAATTGGGCATCTTAGCATAACAGAAATCTTGACTTTTTTTTTGAGTTTTATAAAAATTTGCTGTCTTCATGATTCCACTTGGTATAACAGAAACTAGCAGTGTGGAATGGACAGTTTGTTTTGTTTCACTTTTGTAAAAGCTACAGGACTTACTCTAACTTAAAAAAACCTCTCTTTTATTTGAATGTAACTTTGCCCCCCTACTCCAGTAGTGACATGATCTTCAGTGTCTTTCTTATATGTTGTATCAAATAGTGACAAAAAAGAACATGTAGCATACATTTAAGTTATAAATTAAAAATCCCAGAAAATTTATTACCTTTCTGGTATCATAAAGTGAGTGTGAAAGAGGATTCATCCATACTGGGTGCATATTTCATTTGGTCCAGATATACCAGTTCTTGCCCATACATGGTACCATTATCAGTGATACAGGCCAGTGATCTATAATGCTCTGATGATTAAGAGTAGACTTTGAATTCTGATAGCAGAGATTTCAGCAAAAGGATAAATAGCAAAAAAAGAAGTCACTTCTACAGCAATATTATTATCAGTGGCTAAGCAAACACATTTTAATATAGCCAAATGTAAAATCACTTGTTACGTGGTTGTTAGCCATTGCTACAGGATAAGTGAATTTGTCCCTGAGAAAATTAATTCTAAAAAGGAATTAAGGATCATTTCAAATTGTCAGATAAACATGAACTTTGAGTAAACAAATGGCTTCATATAAAGTTTGGTGTTACAAAGAAGGCCGGATTGAGAAGAAAGAGAGATCTTCTATTAAAAATATTTTTAGAATTCCGGTTTCCACTCTTCAATCAACAGCTGAAAAACTGAGACATCCCAGAGAATAACCTCGACAGTAAATGGAAGAGTTACAGAATACAGTGAAGAACACAGATTCCATATTTTTAAATTATTATGAAAATAAAGATCAGTTGCATGAACACAGTCTCAAAGAACATAAGTGGAAATATGGAACATGATAATAAACACTCTATGTCTACTTGTTAAATGGAAAACCAAATCTAACTCATGGGAGGAAGTGTGGGCTAGATGAGGGGGCAGTGAGGTGGATTGAGAACTGGTTGTAATTAATGGAGAAAGGTCAAATTGAAGACCTGTAACCAGTGGTGTCCCCCGAGGGTCAATGCTCAGTCCAAAGTTGTTCAACATATTCATCAATGACCTGGACGAGGGGACCGCGTGTACCCTCAGCAAGTTCACTGATACCGAACTGGGAAGACTGGCTGACACTCCAGAAGGCTGTGCCACTATCCAGCGTGACCTGGACAGGTTGGAGAGTTGGGAGAAGAACCTAATGACATTCAACATGAGCAAGTGTAGGGTTCAGCACCTGGGGGGGGAGAATTACAGGCACCGATAGAAATTAGAGGCGGATCTGCTGGAAAAGTCTTCCGAGAGGAAGGATCTGGGGGTACTAGTAGATAGTAAACTCTCCACGAGCCAGAAATGTGCCTTTGATGCCAAGAGGGCCAATGGAATCCTGTGCTGCATAAAAGTGTGGCCAGTAGGTCGAGGGAGGTCATTGTCTCCCTCTAGTCTGCACTAGTGAGACCACAACTGGAACACTGCGTGCAGCACTGGGCTCCTTAGTTCAAGAGAGACAGGGAACTACTGGAGTGAGTCCAGCATAGGGCAACAAAGATGATAAAGGGATTGGAACATCTCCCTTATGAGGAAAAGCTGAGAGAGCTGGGACTCTTTAACGTGGAGAAAGAGAAGGCTGAGAGGAGACCTTATTACTGCCTCTAAGTATCTGAAGGCTGGGTTGAAGGAGGATGGAGCCAGACTCTTTTCAGTGGTTCCCAGTGATAGGATGAGAGGCAATTGGCACAAGCTGGAACACAGGAAGTTTCATTTAAATATGAAGAAAAATTTCTTTATGATGAGGGTGACAGAGCACTGGAACAGGCTGTCCAGGGACGTAGCGGAATCCCCTTCTCTGGAAACCTTCAAGACCTGTCCAGATGCAGTCCTGAGTAGTGTGCTCTAGGCAATCCTGCTTTAGCAGGGGAGTTGGCCTACGTGATTTCTAGAGGTCCCTTCCAACTCTGACAATTCCATGACTCCATGAATACTGCCACCTTTTCTGTGGAGGAGGTGAAAACACCAATACTAGCAGTTAATTTAATCCATACAGGTAAATGTGTTTTCCTAAATCTGCAAAAAAAGTGGTAGGGATCTGCTGTAGTAAAAAAAGAGGATGGTATGGGAGGAGAGGGCATCTCCTGGAAGTTGTGCACACATTACACAGTTTATTGGGACATATCTTCTCTTTCCAAAGAGAGCAAAGTGAGAACTAGGGCGAAGTTCCAGATACCACAGCAAAAGACAAACTGTTTTATTCTAAGTACAAGAGAGGCACAAACCAAACTAGCCTGACCTGTAAGGGTCACGTGGGAAAATGCTTCCCAGGATACCATGTCCAGGGTGATCACTGAGAGTTTTCTAAAATTAAGTCTCTAGACTGCTTCTTTTAAAAGACTGACATTGATTGATCTGCGACACAGATTACATTCCTGACCAAGGTAATCAACTCCTCAATACACTGTGGTTGCACATAATTAGTTAATGATACCCACCATTGTTATAATCTATCTCACACAAGCTCTGGAGACATGAGGCATTTCTCTTGCTGGATACAATTATCTGTCTTTCATTGCTAAACTTATAAGTGACTCTCATGTGTCCAATTAAGTTTGCATTCACTTATCTTTAGTTCCTTCGACACCTTTTTCAAAAGGACTTAGGTGTTTCCCACTGAGATTAGTGACATAACAAATGAAGACCTAATAAAACTCTGAATAACAACTTCTTTTTATTCTACAACACCATTGCCCAGAGATTGTTCATGAAACTACACTTTTACCAAAAAAAGACATATTAAAGGCTCCAGGGTCATCATTATCTTTTCAGGCCTAAACACCAGTCTGTGCCTCCATTTCTTTTTCTGGGTGACAGTTCTGAAGGGGTGACATTAATCACCAACAATCTCATGATGGCATGTAATTGCATGTATCAAAAAATATTCATCCTAGGGGCAGCTGTCAGTGCTGGAACACTAGATATCAGTCCAATTAAATTGTAGCATGGAGATAATTGTTTGTCATTCAGTCCAAGGAAGAGAATGACATTAATGGTATGTCCCACAAGTGACCTTTATATCACCTGCCTTCCTTCAGATAATTTTTAGGGATCTGAACGTATCCCACATCCATCACATAGATTCAATACACTTATCTAAACATGGGTGCTCATGTGGAAATAAGAATGAAAATATCCTTTTCCCAAACTTAGTGTTTCTGGATGATTCTGCTGATATTAGCAATGAATAATGTAAGCACATTATGTTGATTTCATTCCAGCAATGCAGAAGGAATCAGTTGAAAATTGCAAAAGAGACATGAATCACTATGTGATGAAAAGGGACTTGAGGAGCAAAAAGTGAGAAAATGTATGAAAATGTGCAAGGTGTGAAATGAGATCCTGACCCCTTTTCTACAGCAATTAAGATACAAATGTGTGTCTCACATAGAGGGGGAAAAATCTCCAGACATGTATCTGTGAGTCAGTGACATTAAGGTAGCTCTCTCAACTCAAATGGCATAGTGATCACAAGGGAATGGAGAAGTGACAAAATCTCTTCATGCCTTACGCTGTGTAAATTCATTTGATCACCAGCTTATATGCCTGTGTATTTAATTAGTAAAGGGCCTGACATGCATGATTGGGGCATGTAGAAATGAAGCTCCACCTTTGTGTGCATGGAAGAAGTAATTTATATGACATTGTCATAGTGCTGTAACAAGATAGTTGTCAACATTCTTGTGCTATAATTATAGGTTCTTTAATTAGCAAAGAATACTGCAGATAGTGTCTTTGCACATTCCAGACATCATTACGGCTACATTATCCATGCACTTCACTTGCTTCGATGGTTTTGAATTAAGTATAGATCACATTCAACATTCCTCTTTTAACTTTTTAAATTCTCCATTATCTAGATTAATATTATGACCTAGATGACATCCCTCTCTTTTTTCCCTTCAGCTCACGTTCTCTAGTCTGCTTCTGTAGGTCTTTTTACTTTTTGGTTTGATTAATATGTTGGCCTTTTTTAGAAACAATTTTTTTCAATCTTTTCTTTAACCAAACACAGTTATGATTTTTTCTCAACTTAATTTAAATTTGCTATTGAAAATAATTGTAGACTAGACTAGACTGTATCTAGATCTGCAGTTTAATTTAGCCTTTCAGTTGCTTTTGTTGAACTGCTGAGATGCTTGCTTTTACAAAGGAGAAAGAAAATCTCTTTTCAGTATACATGGTAGTCTTAGCTCTAGAAGATACATTTTTAAATAATTATTACTAAAAATGTCTATTTATGTCAAAATTTACCCCAGATTTTTTTTAAGAAAAATTTGAAGTATGATGATTATTTTTTTTATTCCTCTACCACAGATTTTGTCTTTGGCTTCCAGCAAGCTGCTTAACTTCACAATCCTTATATGCAATTTTTCATAGGCTTTACATTTAAAAACTCTGTCATCATGTCTAAATAATGCAAGGATCAGAGCTGACTCACTCTAAAGAAAGCCTGATTCAAAGCCATTGAGAGTGAAAGGGTCCTTCCTTTTTTGTTATTCCATTGACTTGGAAGGCATGAGCACGACCTCAGAATTCTGGGAATGATGTTTTCACCCTAAGAGCGTCTGTTTCTCTCCATTTAGTTTCAGTGGAGCATAGGATGTACTCATTTAGACCCATGCCTAATCTGGCCAGATAAAATACATTCAATCCAATCTTATTTCAAGATCTCATAGCTCTCCTGGCCCAAGTGCCCAACACTGTTGTTAAATGCATTGTCTTGCAGGAATTATTCCCATGAATAATTTGAAGATTCAGATTGTTTGAAGATGATTCCCACCAAAGAAAGATCATGTACTAAAGAAATTATTAGACGTACATATATAAAGAACAAAATGATACTTGCAAACTTTGCATTTGAATGCTGATACTCACAACCTGAAAAATATTTCTGTTACAATGGTGAATGTGTGCACATAATTGCAATTATTAATCCCGTTACCTGAAATAATTAATTTTTATGGTAAAGTCCTGCTACAATAAATTTATAGGACATATGGACAAGCAGTGGATGAAAAATATTTTTTTTTCACATAATAGGTCATTACAGAAAGAAGAAATTTCAAAGAAAAAGATTTACCATGGAAAGTCTGTGGAAAAGTTACTTTTTGAAACAGACCTCTGAGAGTTTGTCTCTGAGGCTTTGAGTACACCAGTCACCCTCTTTTGCACCCTGCTTCAAGAAATTAAACCAAAATTAAATTTAATCCTTTTAACTTGACGCTGTCTGATACAAAACACTATTGAAGAGCATCTCTTACTTTAAACCAATATTTATTTTGTGCTAATGAAAGTTGACACACAGATTACTCTTATAAAACAAATCTTTGACAATATCAGCAATATCCATCTTGTTGCAGTAGTATTTTGTAGCACAGCTATTCTTTTTTTCCCCTTCGTTAAAACATTTTATCACATTAATTATCATTGTGACAATTTTAATATTGGAACACATTTTGCTACCTGCAAAATTAAGTCCTTTATGGATTGCCTTCTTCAGCCATTACTTTTACAGAGGTTCCTCAAATGCAACTACATTCAGAATAGCTTAAAAAAAATGTTTTCTCTTCACTGATAATAAAAATTCAAATTAGTAAATAAAGCATAACTTTTCAGTAACTCTGCTGCAATAAACTAATCACCAGATGTTTTCTCAAGCCCTATATACGTGTCCTAAAGTCAGAGAGACTTTGTGGTTCTCATTCAGTGAAACTAACTGCAATAAAGCAACATTTTTCCTGCCAATAGAGCAATCAAACTTTTCCCCATATACCCATAATTGAAGAGATAACTGCTTAAGAATAAGTTTTGGAGTAAAAAATTTGCATGTTGGCAGTTTGGACAGAGCTCTCAATTGTACTAAATCTCAGTTTCAATTTAAATCAATGAATGTTGTCATATTTTTGCCTTGTGCTGCTATGAATCTTCAGACTGGGAAGCAAGGGGAAGAAAGTGTATTCAATGGAGTAAGAGCTTCCTCGATGCAGAATTTGAATAAATAGCTTAGACACACTGACTACAGCAAGTTTCATCTCATATGGTCTGTGTGAACCTTTAAGATTAATATTTCATTGAGAAATATCCATGTTGCATTAGAAAGAGAGGCAGCATCTGACCATTGACATCACATCGCATTATGTGATGTAATTCCCTCTGGATGCATGTGAATGACCAGGTAGGAGAAATTCAAAGGGAACATATAGCCTTTGAAAACACGTGCTCTGTCTATATAATAATGTCATTGTTCTGTTTTGCTTTCCTCTATAGTGGAAAAATGCCAAGTTTCACAATATCATTTTTGAAACACAGTTCTGTTCTATGTTTTGAAATTATCCTGTAGAAGCCAGGACAACTGAGGGAACATTTTCTTCTTGATTGCCTGGACAAAAAAAAGTCTCACAAAATAAAAAACTTTTACGCTCATAAAACGGTATGCTTAATATTTCCTTAGAGGGGAAACCCAAGATCCTTAATAAACAATAGGAAACACTTTGGGGGCATTAAATATACCTCAAAATAATGTTTATAAGATCAATGCATGTAGTGTCCAAGTAAAACAAGAAAACAAAAAAAAAAAAAGAAAAAAAAAAAAAAAAAGGAAAAAAAAAAAGAGAGAAAAAAATTATAAGCATGTGGGAAGGGAGAAAAAGGAAACTTGAGAGTGAGTGACCCGGGGAAGCTAAGGCATGCAATTTAGTTGCTGTTTACACTAGCTATCTTAAAATGGGGAAAGGGGTAAATGTCTATCTGCTATGGATAAAAATCTTATTTGCAAAATGTTCCCACTACATAAACATGTTTCTTCAGTGGTGAAGTCAGCCCAGCTCTTACAAACAGCAGTTCCTACCACTCAGCTACAAAATTGGTCTGCCCTACCCTTACCAAAGAAGTAGTTCCAAAAAGAGGAATTGTTGATGTGTTGAGATGTAATGGCTCAACTCACACTTGAGCTGCATATCCCAGGGATTTAGCAAACTTTGTGGGGTGGTGGGTTTGGGGATATCTTGTTTGCAACAAAGAATAAGTCATTTAAACACCTTTATATGACCTGGCCATGATATGGACATACTACACCAAATAAAAGATAGCTCCCTGTTCATCCTGCTCCTAGCAGTTGTTTCCACCCCCAGTAGCCAATAACCAATTTTAATTCACTGATAAAAATATCTTTGGAACTTATTTAGAAGGACAAAGTAGATAGGTTTACCAACAAATGTAACTTACCATTTATAACAAAACAGATTTCTCATTCAAAATCAGAGAGAGAACAGAGGGCAGCAATAGCACAGCAATACACCCCTGGTGGTGTAGCATACAACAGTTATGAATGTCATTACAACAGTTATTTCTGTCGGTTCTCTTTAGTGTTCTTTTCCCTGTTTCACATCTACTGCATATATGTAATGTTTAGAGAAAGAAAATGTGGTATAAGAGCAGAGGCAGACTAATCCCATCACAGGTCCAAAAATTCCTCAATCTAACTTTGATATTTTTCTGTAAAATCCTTATGGAGAGTTACTGAATTTCAGGCTACAATAACTATTTGTTCCTGCTGAACGAATAACACATACCGCTACTGAAGCATGAGCCAACAAAAGTATTTTCTGAATGAATTTATGAATCAAATATATCTACTTGGAAGCTTAAAGATAAAAGAAACGCGAAACTGAAATATGACTTCTGGGCCTTGGAGAGAGGAAAAAAAAATTACAGTCCTCTGTGACAGCAGCTGATAAAAAAAGACAGATCCACACTCTGCAGTTATTCATTAGAGCTCTCTGGTGTTGTGTGTTCTTTTGCTTTTATAGAGAGAAAGGTTTGCTCGTATTAGATGAAAGAGACTTGTAACTTTTCTATATTGTGTGCATATTGATTTTTTGTGCTTTGGGTACAGGGATCAAACTACAGTATTGAGTTTTGTACACCACTTCATGCTGTGTTACTTCTCTTCAATCTACCACCTTCCTAGGGAACACAAGTTTGTTCATATGTCCCCAGAGGGATCATAAAAATTTCTACTGAGACACATGAGCACTTAACTCTTTAGATTTTGTGCCACATGTTATCTGTGGATAGCTTTAGACCAGTAGATGCTGTTGCAATTTTAATGAATATATAGTGAGAATTTTTGTGTGTTTGTAAATATTACTGTTATGTATATTCCCTCTTCTTACACAATGTAAACATTCTTTCTCATTCTTTTCATGTGTGTTTGTAAGGAAAAGTAATTATGTTGACTGCTTTTGCAGTTAGATGCAGTTCAACTTCCAGACTAAGATATTTAAATGTAGGTATTGAAATGTGTACATCTGCATGTGATCTAAGTGTCTAAACTCTCCTTACAACCAATATGCATCAATAGAAAGTTAAGTCTGAAAACTATCCAGATGGTCAAATAGAAGCATCCACATTATCTAAAATACTTTATTAACTTCACTGTATTGACTCCACCAACTGTAATGATTTAGATACATAGTTCACACACAGGCACCTACAAGTACACACCTACATTGAGAAATTTTCACCTGTGGGTTGAATCAAGGAATCATGGAATTGTCAAAGTTGGAAGGGACCTCTAGAGATCATCTAGTCCAACTGCCCTGCTAAAACAGGATTGCCTAGAGCACATTACTCAGGACTGCACATCCAGGTGGGTCTTGAAGATCTCCAGAGAAGGGGACTCCACTACGTCCCTGGGCAGCCTGTTCCAGTACTCTGTCAGCCTCATCATAAAGAAGTTTTTCCTCATATTTGAATAAAACTTCCTATATTCCAGCTTGTGCTCATTACCCCTCTTCCTGCCACCCACTAAATTAGCATTTACCACAGGACATGCATACATGACATGAGGCAGAGTTGTGCAGAAATACCAACATTTATTAGCTTAAATAGCTCACTAACATAGATAGGTTAACTCCACTATTCGTCCAGTTAATTCATCATTCTAGGTAGACTTATTTAATGCTACAGCTGGAAAATCTCTTTATTCAAGGACTACCAATTTAAAAAAAAACAACATCTCCTAGCTTTTCAGACATTTAAAATATCATTGTTACATAAAGTTTTGAAATTCATGCCTACTGTTTTGCATGCGTGCAACATCTTGGCTGACTTTTCCCAAGGACACTTAGATCACGAAGAGGACTGAAAAAGAACCAGGCATAATATGTTATTCAAGAAGGTTAGTTAAAATAAAGAGTGAGACTACCAATTTATTCCCAGACCATTTTATTAAATCCCCACATTAATATGTAGAAGACAAGCAAAATGTTATGTTTGAGATAAAATGTCAGGGAAGGGTTGATTTTTTTTTCTGTAGTTCGCAGAACACAAGTATTTTTTTACACCTATACAGATAGATTTCCACTGGTTTTAATTAATCAATCTGAACTATTTCTACTTCTACATTGAAATTATGTTAATTGTGCACAGAATGACTCCTTTACCTTATTGCTTATAGAAGAAACCTTGAATGTCATACTCAGATTTATGCATATATAATCAAGACAGACATCTGCTCAGATCAGTCCCTACCCACCAACATAGCTCTACCTCCTCCTATTACACACCTACCTGTAGGCAGAAATCTTGATCACTGTTAACAAACAGCAGTGAATGGCAGTCACTAGGATGCCCCCCTGAGATATCCCACCACCACATCATTCTGTGGTCAAAGCAACTCTAATGCACAGCTGAAGCAGTATCTTCCCTGTCTCCAATTACTTGATATCTACTGGTGCAGTGGCAGCTTTTATCTTTTCTGTCTTATAGGAACAACATTTACAAGTCAACCTTTGCCGTATTTTCCAGTACTATAATTTATCCCATATATCTTAGGCTGAACTTAGAAAACCTCAAATAGAGGTCACAATGCAGATGATAGTTTCTCAAAATTGGATGTATGCCCCTCAAGTTGTAGACCAGGTCAGAGTCAGCTCTTTATTGCTAAATTATTCATTCCTTTAAATAATTAGCAGACATGCCACTCAATTATCCTTGATTTTCACATCCCATTTAAAGGTCACCAGGTTTTAGAGTCATCCTTAATTTGGCATAAAAACTATCTGTCCTTCTCAACTCTGCTTTTACATCCCTGCAATCTGAAAAGCACAAAATTAATTTTGACGGTGCTAACTGTTAAGTACAGAGTAAGGTGGCTGTGTTCATCCTTGCTCTGCTTTCACTCTGGCAAAAGACATTGTTCTATTGTTCATATTTAAAGAAAATTGCATTTCCTTAGTTGTTTTCAGTGAACTATTCCTCTCCTCTCCTCTTCCTCTCCTCTCCTCTTCCTCTCCTCTCCTCTTCCTCTCCTCTCCTCTTCCTCTCCTCTTCCTCTCCTCTTCCTCTTCTCCCTTCTATATCATATTTCAATATTTAGGATTATTAAGTGTAATCTTGATAAAAGTGATGTCAGGAATTGTAATATAGTGGAAAATCCACTATTATGGATTGTGTCCTTTATCCTTGTGACAGTTATTTGACAGTAGGAACTAACCTGACAGTTTTCTTCGTGATGTCCTTTGGGTCACAGAGAAATGTGATTTCTCACAGATCAACAGAGCTTTCAATATGCAGAATAAAAAGCTGAACAACCTCAGCTATGTTGCATGAGTGATTGTTGTCCTTTCTTCTTTTCTCTAGGTAAACCCAAATTAAATTGCCTTCAATAAAAACATATAAAATATAATTAAATTTAATGGCCCTGTTATTAACTTTAGTGACCCTGTTATCCTCAGTGTCCTTTAATCCACATAGCACAAAGTGGAGTGAAACATTTCGTCTTTATAATGACTAAAAATTCTCTAACAAAATACAGTGTTACTGTATCATAGATGACAATGCTGAATTGTTATTAAACTTGGAGCAGTGGTATGGAAAGGAATGACAAGCCTTTGTGACATTGTGTTGTTAATTTAGTCAGTACTGTCTTCTGAATTGCTTCTGTAGTTTGAAACAACCTGGATTAGTTTGAGTTGTAACACCATCACAGACTGGATTGGAGATTCTGCACACATCACATTTCTTCTATGTTTGTTACCCTACCTGTCATCTGGGATGACAATTCTTGCCTGCCTTACTGAAGTGAAGATTAGGGAGCAATTTTATAGATAAATCATTTATTATATATAATATATAAAATAGATATGTCACATGATTTTATAAGAATACAGGTAGGTACAAAAACTCTAGATGTCAATGGTTTGGCTTCTCGAGAAAAGAATCATATTAGTCCTTAGCACTACTATTCACAAGAAGGTAATGACTTACATGCAGAGTTATACCAGGCTAAAAAAATGCTGTGCAACTGCTTGCTTTCTGCTAGAAGGAAAGATGAAGAAACTAATTTGGAAATTGTTGGTCTATGTTTATAAGCTGAGGTATCAGGTATTACTTATTTCCTTCTTCTATTTGGCACTTTTCCTAAAACAAGGAAATAAATCCTCCATCCTCAGTCTTAGAAAGCCTACCA
>VXBJ01006454.1:162631-203586 GCA_013400055.1 Nycticryphes semicollaris | reverse complement strand
TCTTTTCTTTTCTTTTCTTTTCTTTTCTTTTCTTTTCTTTTCTTTTCTTTTCTTTTCTTTTCTTTTCTTTTCTTTTCTTCATAAAAAGAAGAGGAACTGAATTCCATTAAGATAAAAAACATTTACCCTTTTTTAGCACTGAAGATAAAATAGATGTAAAGACTCATCAATGGGAATTCGAAATTTTTTAATCCATGTCAAACCATGCCTTCAAAAATTTCTGTCTTCAATAGTTCAACCTCACTGGAGCCTCTGTAAATAGGTTTTCATAAGAGAAGATGCTCAAAACTCTAGAAAAGAAGTTAAACTGACCCATAAAAAACTTCTGGAAAAAAAAATTAAAAGGTCAGTCTTGACTGTTGATGGATCTCCCTCTTTGTAATTGTTTCTGAGCATCTAATTCATCAGTCTTCTATGAGAACATTATGGAGAAAATGGAAGGCACTTCATCACCATAGACTCCATTCTAGTGCAGATGATCCATTTCATGTGCCATAACAGAATCATAAAATGAATTACAGCCTAGGAAAATACAAAAGGAAAGAAGGCTAACATCCAATTATCATGATTAGACTAAAAATGAAAGATAGATTTAATTTTTTTAAAAAGCACTAGCACTTCATTTGTTTTTGTGAATATTTACCAAAAAAATGCCCCAACCATAAATACTTTAGATATTTCATATTGTTGTCTCTCCAGTATCTTGTCCTAAAATCCCATTTAGGTCAGAACCACCTAGTGAGTTAAACCATTGTCTTGCAAAGAGTCAAACAGCCTGGAAATTACAATGCTGCATGCAGTCTATATTACATGGTTTCCATAATGTCTTTTCCACACAGTTTACCAAGATATCTATTTACTGTGAAATTTTATCACTGGTTAATGTTATGAAAGCATTTATGAAGCTGAAAAAAATACCCTAAACTTAATCCAGTTTATTGTTTGCTTTTGCAGGTGCAATAACTAGTTGCTAACAATCTCTAAGTCTGTCTTTCATATCCACCTTGTGTTGCAAATTGCTTATCAGATGCTTGCTTTTGTTGATAGCAATCAATAAACTTTCCTAATTCTTTTTCAACTGATGTCAGGCAAAAATAAGTCTGCTAGAGCCAATTCCTGTATAATGGCGGATGGTGGCAATTAAATGGAAAAAAATGTGTTCTACTGCAGTAACATTCAATAAGTAGCAGCTACTTCCCAAATATTAAAAAAAAAAAAAAAAGTAGGAGAATCTCTATTTAGCATAACACTTAAGATAGGAAAAAGTTAATGCAGAAGATGTGTGGCCATTTTGTGTGAGGTTATGTAACTAGTGAAATCCTTCCTAGAAGTCTAATACGGACAAAAGGAAGATTTTGGAGCTGAATCAAAAACATGGAGAAAGCATTTGGCAGTGGTCAAAAGGTTAGAAAGAACTGTGAAACTATTGAAAGACAAGGAGAAATAGAAAGAACCAATACTGTGTGAAACCCTGAAAATGGCTTATGGGATATAGAACTTCTCTGTAAACTGAATTCTAAACTTAGCAGATGTGTGCTCAGTTCCCAGATCCCAGAACTTCCTGTGTGAAATGGGGTGATTCACATAATCTACCCGTATTTGAGTTTTCCATCTGTAAAATGAAAAAGAAAGGATGAGAGCCAAAGAAATTTAGGTCAGATGAAAGGAAAAAATGTATCTTGCAAGACATATGCAGTAATCTTTGTAATCCTTCTAATCTACTCAGTAGCTTTAGCTGAAATGTTCTCCTCAGTGTTGCACAACATACTTTAAAATAGTTGTGATCAGCTGGAAGGAGGCCGGAGAAGAGAAGCACAAATTATTCTAGAAATCTAGGAAATATCACCCTCAAGAGAGAATGAAAATAAAGTAGTTTTTCAATCTTGAGAAAAGAAGGAATACAAAACTCAAGAGAAACAATTTATGTGTACAAATGTATAAAGTTATCTACAGAGAAAAAAAGAAGTTTTCTCAAAACTGTAGTGTATAGGGAAAGGAATAATGGTATAATATGAAAGGAAAGGAGACCTCGCTATTTAGGTAACATTTCTACTGATATGGTTACTGAAGGACAAGGGTAAATTATATGTGAATGCTGCAAAATCTGCATTATGAGAGACCCTCACCTATCAGTCTGGCAAATAATGGCTGGAATGACATGGTTTGGAATCTGCCAATGAGGTGAGTGTGACCAAAGTTAAATATTTACATATTAGAAAATAAGGTTACAGTTGTGACTCAAGAGTTAACGATCCCAGCATTTCATGCCAAGATGATGTTTGCAATTGCATCTGTCAGTACATGTCAGTCTACTGAAGTTTCAGGAGAATATAGCAGAAGAGTATCCTTCATTTTATTTCATTTCAATTTAAATTTTAAATGGAAATTAATTTAATTTTGTTGCAGAACTGCTTCCTTCTTTAATATGTTTTGAATGCATAGCTATTACTGAAGGAGATGCATCAGTAAAATCTTACTGTTTTGTTTTAGAGTAAAACTCAAAATTTGCAAGATTTATTTTAATCACTTAAGTTGGAAATTAATGTCAGATATCACTACTTTCTTCCCCTTGTTATTAAAGCAATAGGATTATTAATAATTTCTTCTCTATTTAAATTTAATCTGGAGGCATCTTCAAATACACCATAAGTATTTTGAATAAAGGAAAGAAAGCTAGCTTTGAATTTCAAAGGTGAATGTTGCAAATAGTAGGTCATTATGGTCGAGTCACTTATTTCCTTTGAGACACTGCATAATAGAAAACAAATTTTCATAAAATAAATTGACATCATACTTTTAAACCACTGTGAAAGGCATAAGGACTCGGCCATATCGTATTTGCACATGTAGGAATATCTATGAAAAGAACCACAAAGTCAACAGGACCTTGAGAAAGTACTGACAGAATAATCTTTCAGAAATAGCTCCTCTTCACTTCGAGGCAGCTCTCCACTCAGGCTACCTCTGACTTATTTTCTCCATTTTTAATGCTGAGAAGTGTTTCTTTTTGTGTAGTCAGCTACTCTCAATGGAGACAGTAAGTGCTCTGTGGGCTGAGGATGACGTGCTAGTTGCCTTCAAGAAGGCACTACCTTCCTTCCTGACTGATCCATCATGTGCCATTACCTTAGGTTTAGCTGATTAGCAGACACAACTCAGGGTCAGACCTCCTTTATTTCAAAAGCTATATTATCAAGGAGTTGTATTTCCGAAGTTTTCAGTTTGTCTCTTTTTTTTTGATTCCATTTAATCTGATTTCAGACTACATATTATTTGCAATAATCAGGGTATCAGAGACCTAGATGAAGACGCACAGTGGTTCTTTTTTCCCTGCCCTCCTCTCCAACATGAGGACAAAGATGGCCTTATGGTGCCTTCTCTTTCCAATCACACAGCCTTGTGGGAAAATTGCAGATGAAAAACATCTTAAAGGTTCTACAATAGCCAAAAAAGCAAAATCACAACTAAAGCTAAAACCTTTTAGAAGGATCAGATTTTTTTGCAGTTTGGGCTAATTTTTAATTGTGTCTTTATCTGTTTGGCAAGAAATTAGATCTATTGTCCGATTCTGATGCCAGGAAGCATGGCTGAGCTGATACCCATTTGTCTAAAACCAAGAAACCCAAATCCCTTCAGGGTGGCACGTCCATACTGCAGACAGGAATTGTATTCTATCCCAAGCATTTCCAAAATATGCTTGTTAGCTGAAAGGCCAAAATATTGCCTATGAGTGTGCCAATAAATAAGCTGAATAACTGTCTGCCAGAGCATGAACCCTTACCCAGGCCCTATTTTAATTTATTGGCATAACCTAGACTTTCTGTCCTGAGCTTGTCTGTGTTATTCTTTTCTTGAAACCTGCTTTGATTATTTAGATGATGAGCACTTGTGAAAGCACTTTGTATTTGTGATTTGTGCTTCCTTTACACACTGGCAAAGTAAATAATAATTTGCAATATAACCATGAGTTACATAACCGGCAAATTTTATTCATTCAGCTATCTCCATAATGTCCAGTTTTGTCACTGCTGCAGATCAAGTGACCTGACATCTGTTAGAATCTAGTATTTAAATGCAGAATAATTACTTGAGACAATTAGGACAAGGCTTTGGTAATATGGAAGGCTGCAGTGAAATACATTGAATGGAACTGAAGATGTAGACAGTCATGGGGTCTCTACTGGTCATCAAGAAAACATCTTAGGACTCAATAAAAACTGATTACTCCTTTACTATACCCAAATACGCATTTGGAAAAACATACTTTGTTCTCTGGCTTAGTACAGTAAATATATTTTTTTTTTCCTTTAAGTTCCTGCTTGTACTTCCTAAGGTGATATTCATTTGAATATTACATTTTTACAGAATGTCTGACTGTCCAGAACTGAAATATAATCCATAAAAGACTACACATTTCAAAAAGAACTTGCCTGACCACAAAACCTCAGCATTTTATAAGCCATGTCTAGTTCCAGTGGCCTCACTTATGGGATTTATCTATTTTCTTCTGCACTTTTAATTTGTAATACATTTGGGGCAGAAATGTCTAATGGAATTCCAGCTTGTTTACATTCAGCTGAAGTATTTGAAGTGAGGTACCTTTGAAGGAGAAAATGCTGTTTACTGAAATAGCCCTTTGGCTTTTTCTGAAAAACACTACTATAGACAAATCACAGCTGGAGTTACTTCATCAGCCAGAATTATTTTCTCTCATGTGTGTGGAGTGTGACCAACAGATAATCTGGGCACTAAGACACTAATGTAGCTATTCATAGACAAACAAGAGAAAACAGTTAATAAGCCTCTGCATAGAAAATGCTCTTGTTGCAAAACCAATATTCCAACTGTAAATTTTACTCCCTCCTACTTCCATCCTTATACCTCTCAGCAATGTATCTGACCTGAACAAAATGAATACCCATCCATTAACTTATATGGCATTGCACAAAGAAGTACAGAATTATTTATTATATTCTGACCAGTACTTTTCAACATTGCTTGTTATTCACAGCAATAGAAAATCATTCAGTTATGTCCTGGTTTTAGGACATAGAGACACTGTACATAACATAGGAAATAAATTGATTGACTGAGTTAACATACTTATTGCCCCGATATCTTACACAGAACATCTTCTATAAATTCCCATTTGTGGCTGCCTACCACTCCATGTTCTTCAAAGTATGTCTTTGTAGTACCTTAGGTCTCTAGACCAGACTAATAGTAATCGTTACTTACAGCTATTCAGTAAGTAATCATTCCCCAGATGAGCTATGCTAACCCACACTGAAGGTGTTTTTCTGTCCTAAAACAGGGAATAATACATATATATTATTATATTATATTGACACGGTTTCCCATAGTATCCTCACTGATAAACTGAGGAAGTGTGGCCTGGATGATCAGGAAGTGAGGTGGATCATGAACTGGCTGAAGGATAGAAGCCAGAAAGTGGTGGTCAATGGGATGGAGTCTAGTTGGATGCCTGTACCTACTGGAGTTCCTCAGAGATCAGTACTGGGACCTGTACTATTCAATATATTCATCAATGACTTGGATGAGGGAAAAGAATGCACTATCAGCAAGTTTGNGGGACAGGGAACTGCTGGAGAGAGTCCAGTGTAGAGCCACAAAGATGATGAAAGGAGTGGAGCATCTCCCATATGAGGAAAGGCTGAGGGAGATGGGTCTCTTTAGCTTGGAGAAGAGGAGACTGAGGGGTGACCGCATGAATGTTTATAAATACGTAAAGGGTGAGTGTCAGGAGGATGGAGCCAGGCTCTTCTCAGTGATGGCCTATGACAGAACAAAGGGCAATGGGTACAAGTTGGAACACAAGAGGTTCCACTTAAATATGAGGAAAAACTTATTCACGGTGAGGGTAACAGAACACTGGAACCGGCTGCCCAGAGAGGTTGTGGAGTCTCCTTCTCTGGAGACATTCAACACCCATCTGTGTGACCTGTGCTCTGGCAGGGGGATTGGACTATATGATCTTTCAAGGTCCCTTCCAATCCCTGATATTCTGTGATTCTGTGATATTATGTCACATATGACATGGGCTAAGAAAACGTTTACATGCAAACATTTAACACAGCTCTCCTGAAGCATAGTAACTCATTAAATAGCTGTAATTTGGTCATCACTCTAAGCCTTTTTTCTATCTCATTTTTATGCTTCTGAGACACAACCATTTTGTTTCTTGTGATTATTAGGATGATGGTTCAACAATGCAGGACCTCTCAGGTGCACAATATGGTCTGTGTTACAGATTCTGTGTTAAAAGGATGAACCTCCCAGAAACTTCAGTGGGATTTCCTAAAACTAAAAGCAATTTTATCCTAAATCATTAACTCTTGGCCTACAATGTGAGAACTGTGAGAGGGAACTTAGGTGGAGGGAAGAGAGACAAATACAAGACAGTTCAAAAAGCTCTGAGTCAGTAGGTGATATCCAAATTTAATATATGATATCCAAAGAAGATGAAAGAATTTGCTGACCTGAAAATGAACATAAAAGAATGAAGATTAATAATACACAGTCACACAAAAAAGAAAGAAATGCCTATAATGTTTTTAAATTGTAACTGTGAATGAAACTAAATTAGAGTCTCATTTCTCTTGATAAAAGCATGTCTGTATTTCTGTCACTTATTATTAGCCTCTTTATTTGTGTAGTACGAGGCAATTTGCAGTAAGAGTCTATTTTTCCCCTATTGTATTTTGTTTAGTTTTCCAATGAATTTATGTTCACGGTGGGAGGCAGCATGAGAAGCCCTGGATTTAACCACAGAGAAAAGCAAGCAGTTGGGAAATTTCCCTTTCAGTCCCATGCTGATTTGCCAGAAGAAAAAAGATTGTTTGATCACTGTGCACACTCAGTTATCATCTGTGGTCCCAACAGGGGGGGGGGTCAGTAAAATGTTAGCAGGATTACCAGTTAGTGATAAACATGCTGCTGACTTTCTGGGGGGTTGTGGATCTTTGGGTTTAATTCTCAGTTCAAAAACCCCACTACTGCCATGCTGTTTGCAAGCTATCTCACCGATTTGTATCTTGTAGTTGACTTGCTATCTTCTCCTGGTCCTTTAATATTCCTGTCTCTTGGGAAACCACTCTGCCTATATGTCTGTAAAGTGCCAAGTTTACCCTAGAATCTATTTTGAGCAAAAAACCCAAAATCTTCTTCATTACTCATAGTTACAAAATGCTTTTAATAGAGTAGAATTACCCATAAGAGTTAGCCTCTGGTTAACTACTTTGTACTGTCACTATGCTGTATTTTATTGCTCTAGGTCTCAGTAGGTGTGTCTGGCAGGTATTGTTTGTTCACAGTCTCAACACAAATTGTGTGTATCAGGTTGCTTTGAGAGCAGTGATCAAATCTGATTTATTTCATTACCTCTGTATAGATGTAATTTTTTGAGTTTCATTATTTTTTTAGTAATCATAAGCTTGCTCAAGAAAGTGATCTGGTGTCATGGAAAATGCACCTGCAGAGCCTAGGACACTGCCCACTTGCTATGTAACACTGATCTATTCAGTAGACCCATAACTTTTGTAGGCTGTTTGCATTCTGTGATGCAAAACAATGCCCAACTTTTTGATCATTCCTTGCAATCTGAGATGATAGCTCAGATTGTGCAGATAGGTTATGGGCATGATGTGATATTAAATGTACTTAGGATTATTGTCACATAATAAGGCATGTTAATAAGCCCTCTTACTCCTCCCAAACTGCAAATCTTGAAGCAAACTACCTATGCGCCAAAACAGTGCCAGAGATGAACAATTTAAACGTACATATACTCAGGCTCCAATGCCGGGAATATTTCCAAGCATCATTTAATTCATTTGTATAGAGTTAATAAAATGTCTAACAGCTGTAGGTAACTCCATAGTATTGGTAATAAAGTAGTTTTCATAAAATAATATGTCCAAATACTCTTAAGCATATTTGGGATCCAAGTTTTCTCAACCTCTGATCAAAGCTTTTGACTTCTGAGCTATTCAACAAATGAAGACTTCCTGTAGTTGTCTTTGAATAGATGGCCTTTCCAAATTAACTGAGGTTGGTCTCAATTAGAGGGTAACACCTACCTCCTACCTTCCAGGAAAAAGCCAGCCTAAGACATGCACTCCAGCACTGGTCCAGCCACCTGATTTTAGTCATTTTTCCTAAATACTTGGTTTCTGTAGACTATTTCCATAGTTATAGGGGTCACACAGCCAGTATGGGACCCAAATTTCTGCCTAGAAATGTGATGCCCCATGGACTACTGGGACAGAGCCCAGTGTGACTGATTTTCTCAGTTAACATCCCAGTTAAATATTAAAATTTAGATGTGATGATTCTTACTTATATGGATCACAGGAAAAAATGCTCACTCACATAATTTCAAACAAATCTGTGTCAAAATGCTTTGTTGACTGATTAACCACACATAATTTACAGACAGTCAGTATTTGGCATCAATATCATCAATACAGCAGATAAACCGTAATCCTAGTCACTTACAGAGTGTTAATGAATATCTATAAATTTCTAAACACTGAGAAAGCATCCTTGGCGTCACATCTGCAAGCTAAAGTGGACTTGTTGCATGCTGCACCAGGCAAGCTGGATCAGGCTGCTCCATCTTTAACTCCTCTTTTCAACCTGATGAGTCCTTTTTTCAAAATTCTCTAGTTTAATTTCTGTTTAAAGTATGATGGTTTTCTTCCCTTTTAGGGTTAGCTGCATGGGGCCAAAACCAAGCACAGGGTGTGTGCTGTTCATACACATTCCCATCATACCAGCTTTTGCTTTCTAGGTCACAGTCCCCATAAAGGAGCAAGTGAATTCCCCCACCATCCACATGTAACCCATTTGCTGGTGTGGCTCATTTGGTTCAGGCTTCTGAAAAAAATTACCCAGGCAGTAGTATTTGCAAATGGCATTTTTCACATTACCTTAAGAAATGCAACAGCAAAATAGATGCTGGATATGCAAGGTGATAATTTTGTATCTTGATCATGTATGTTGTTCACTAACTTGGGCCATGACGAGAAAAAGAAGAATGAGAAGAAATTACTCCTGACTATTGTCAGTGAAGTGACTAAATAAAGAGTGTCAAGGTCTCTTACAATTTTATTGATGTTCCATATATTTTTTACTATATCAAAATGGATCACTTTTTGTTTAGTTTCTTCTGAGTAAAATGTAAAAATTACTATATAAAGAGCTTTCATTTTAGATAGATTCTTTTTTGTCTAATTTCCAGACAATGCTTGCTATGGATAATTAGGTGGTCTGTTCTTAAATTACGTTAAGACAAGCAATTTATATTTCCAGTTCTTTTTTTAAATTAAATGTGGATATGCATGCATGTGGTCATAAATGAATCTTGTAGGTGCATATGGAAATAAAAGAATCCCATTCAGAGGACATGATACATTCCCTGCCCTCCCCCCACCAAACAAAATAAAATCAATCCCACACCAACTACTGAGTCTTTCTTCAAAGATGTGAATGAGTGTGAATTTGAAGTACAACATAAAGTAGAAGATATTGCTGGAGGAAAAGAAATAAAAATAAGGAGGTACAACCACAATATCAGAAGTGACTACTGGGCAACAGCACTGTTTGCTTTAAACTGCCTGAAGTCCCTGTCAGTTTAGAAGAAAACAAATGAAACTACTCATTTACCTGGTTGTCTAGTACAAACTCTAAACGACTTCACCCTGCTTTAGTTCCTCAGGCAAAACCAGAAAACATCAAGACTGAAGAAGATGTGCTGAGACTCATGACCAGAAGGTTTTCAAGCCAGAAGGCGGAAAAGGATCCCTTTGTGTTTGAAGAAGCAGAATAAATTGCACATGCCTCAGCCTTTAGAGCTTTGGGTTTGTTTCTGAATTCAAGAGGCTCTAAACACACCAAAAAAACCCGAGCTTTCTTTGTTCTGATTTTGTTTGTTGCTGTTAGAAACAAAAATGAAACTGTTTTTCTTAATCTAAATGGTCAGGTTTTGCTGGCTCTGTGATTTGTTTACCAGAATCTGGGGTAATGATTCACTGTTTGGGACTAAGATTTATCTCCAAGCCTCTAGTAAATAAGATTTTTCTAACTCTTACATGCAAAACCCTAAAGGGTGAGAATTTTTTTTATTATTATTTTGCATGCATGCTCCAAATTAGAAACCATCTAAATCCTTAGTTTGCTAAGGCCAGAGGCATGCTAAAATTGAGAGCATTGAAACCCCATTCATATTATGGGATAGAAACTCAGTACCTTTGCTCTGCATGAGATATAAATGGGTTTACATTTTGTAGCACAGAGTATTTCTGACCACTATGCTCCCCTTTCAGTGGTATGATTGGCAATATTTCAGACATAAAGTAGGTATGATGACATATTTGGAAGTTGTACACAAATTAACTGTATTAATTGTGTTATAGTCAAGTAGCCACTCATTCCTCCTAAAACAATTGGCTAATTAGTAATAGCCATAAAGTAAATCAGTTTGGCACCTTGGAGATTATTAATTTGAGGCTGAGTTTTCCTGAGAGAGGTAAGGAGGAACGGTGAGACACCTCTAGTGCCCCTTGCTTTTCTTGTTCATACAAGATACATCTGAAAGGCAATGGACAAATTTCATGTCTACTACAAATACCTGAGTAATCTTCACTATTAGATTTAAATACTGTTATTCAATTTTCCTTTATTAGTTGTATCCCAAAGACATAGTCAAGTGAGCTGATGATTGAGGTGAATATACAACATTTAGATCACTGAATAACCATTGGAGAGGCCAGTCAAGTGTTGTACTTTTTTTCAAATGACTGGTATAGTCAGATTTTTTTCCATTTCTGGAAAGAATAACTGTTCCCAGAACTAATACGTCCTGTTCAGCTGTGGACTCAGTGATAGTATGCATTTCTGCCTGTAGGCAGGGATAGTTGGCAAATGGTGGACATGTGTAGCTGTTCTGTGAGCATGAATTTGCTCATCCTTCTGTCTTGCCAAATGGAAACTCAACTGGGATAGCAAGTCTCCTCGAGCAAATAGCATAATCACAGAACCAGAGAATCACAGAATGATACGGGGTTGGAAGGGACCCCTAGAGATTGATTCGGGGAATAAATGGTTAAATAATGTTAGTGCTAGGCTGGGGGCCTGGAACTGAAGCTTAGTCAAGATAAGGAAGCAGCCTTGAGCTGTGAGCACAATGTATAAGGTAAGGGGGCAGCCTTGAGCTGCAAGAACAGCCTACACACAAAGGAAGAACTTGATTGTCTTTGTGAAGCAACCACTGGGTCAGAATTAGCTCTGTGGTTTGGAGTCCGGCCAACTCAGCATTTTGTACCAAAGGTGAAGAAAACTATGAACCCTCCTCCAGAAGACCCCGGCCACAACCACCGGATGGCAGTAAGTATATGGCAAGAGGAGGAGAATTATGATAATGAGTTGCTGGAAAAAATTACAATAATTACAATTAGTCCCCAGAACTAGTTGTAACAACCCAGACTATGCTAATGAATATGCATGCTTTTGTATCATAAATGAACACACATTTTGTGATATGGTGTGCAAGTTAGGAGGAGCAATCCCCCTTGCACCCAATGCTGTAATAAACTTGCCTGCTTTATAACTCTCTGAGAGTTGTAGAGTTTGTTTCTGCATGCCAAGATCATATAGTCCAACTCCTTTGCCAAAGCAGGTCGACCTAGAGCAGGTTGCACAGGTTTTAAACGTCTCCAGAGACAGAGTCGATCTCTGGGCAGCCTGTTCCAGTGCTCTGCTGCCCTCAAAGTAAAGAAGTTCCTCATCATGTTTAGATGGAACTCCTTACGTACAAGTTTGTGCCCGGTTCCTCTTGTTCTGTCACTGTGCACCACTGAAAAAAGACTGGCCTCATCTTCTTGATACCCATCCTTTAAGTATTTATAGGCATTGGTCAGATCCCTCCTCAGTCTTCTCTTCTCTAGACTAAAAAGACTCAACATAACCAACATTTCCCTTCAGAACTGCTGAGTCTTTATTTCTCTGAGTGATGATAAAGGTGAATTTTCATCTGGTTAGAAGTAATTTATTTGCTGGAGTTTAAATTGCCTAGCATTACTGGTTCACTAGAGTATGGTGAGAAGGCTGCAGTCAGATGTCAATCTACAGAGCCAATTTAGAAGAAAGCTGGGGGCTGGTGATACACATCTCAAAATCTGCTGCTGGTGGGCAGCTGAAGGATTATTGTTTCAGGCAAGAGATCAGTAAAAGATTTGAGATGATTTGCTTGGTGGTAGCAGTAATTATACCAATAGGATTGGAGTGAGTCATAATCATGGCAGTAAGCCAGATCCTCTTAACACTCTGCAGGGACTGTAAAGGTCACCCAGTTTTCAATTAACTGGTTTCTGGGGGGGGTGGGTGTGACACTTTTTTGTGGCTTTCCTGAAATGTTAGGAGAGAGCACTTTCCTGCTTTTTCAACCTTTCTTTTTCATTATATTTTGCTTTGGTTTGGTTGTCTATTTTTATTTTTTTTTAATTAAGATGCACCTTTTCTCTGTATTGTACCAAGTTTTCCCTTTCAACAGGAGTAAAAAGGCTACGTTATCTATATACAGATGTACTTTATCTTTCATTCTCAAATGTTCTAGATAGAGATACTGATTTAAATATCTCTTTCTGATACATCAAGATGAGGTACTTGCATATTTCTTGACAAGGTGATGCCAGAAGCAGAAACTGAATCTAAATGCAGCACTGGGGGACATAATTCTTCTGTTTTTCATGGATTTCAGATTATTTAGAAAAGCAGAGTAATCAGCATTTTGCATTTCTTCCTGGTGGAATTTTGAAGAAATAAAATTACCTTACTAAGGGGTGGAGAAGGGAGTAATTTCCCATTCAGCTTGACCCATTTGAAAGTCATGTTTTCTGTCTAAATGATGGTATGATATCTCTCTCTGCCCACATGATATAGAATAAATTAAGATAAATTATTTTTAAACACTTTTGCATTGCTGAAGGTAGATGTGAAAACCACGTGGGATAAGACAAGTAAGAAAGTATATTTGAACTTTGGCTTCATAGATCCCAAGAAGCAAATTGTTGAGAACATTGAGAATGCTGAAACATTGTTGAGAAACTATAATCAGGTAATAAGAAACTTCATTGAGCAACTGTAATCCTTTCAAGACTGCTGGCTGCTATGGTTGATGTAGGGAGTGAATTGAATTTCTGTGGAAAAATACTTTCTTAAATATTGGTCATTTTTGTTTTGTTTCTTTTGATATGAGTCAATTCTTAATCAGTTGGGGGTTTTGTTAGTTTTTTTTTTTTTTTAATTAAAGAGTAAGAATAAATGTCACTCCTTTATTTCTGCTGAACCTAAAGTCTTTCTTAATTAACAGTTGTAAAGGACAGAAGAAGCAGTCTGATCATTACCTAGAACAGCGTTTTTTGGACTGCACAGATATGAACAATATGAACGGAAATGTACTTTATTATCACCAAAATCTGAGCATCGGACCTTGTGTCCTGTGAACTTTTTATGGTCAAGTGTGAAACTCCAGGGATTGATCACAGCCATCAGTTAACACTAAGCTCAGACTCACAGAGTTTTATGTTTGACCTATCAAGGGAGACATAAGACAGATAGTGACAGCTTGTTTTATAAGTATGTCAGGGATGCGAACTATACTTTTCTAATGTTTCTGTCTTGTCCATGCTGGTGGGACAATGGTGCCTGTAGATCAAGTGTTCTCTAAATTGATCCACTCTGCCAATCCATACACAAATTATCAGCTAAAATATTCACTATAACAACGCCATTGTTAATATAGTTCTCCAAGTTTCATTTTGGAGAGTGGCAAAATGTGGCATTCATAAAACTAAAGTATCCCTCCCTGCATTTGTCAAACCATTAAGAGCAGTGGCTACAATTGAATGAAATCTCTCAACACTCCATCCTGAGAACTCACCTCTTCATCAAAGCTAGCTGAGAAAACTAACATCCAGTTCAATTAAAATAAAAACTGTTGCTTCTCCTTTACACACTAATCTGTTAAGGCACTAAGAGGATTTAAGAGGATGTGAAGTAAATGGATTTTTATGCTCTCACTGGAGCAGCTCTTGCTGAATTTCAAATTCCTTAAACCTTGAGTTCCAGTGTAATGCGATCATTGTTTTTAGTACTTCAGGGAAATATTAAGAGAAGAGTTTTTCCCAAATTTTAATCTAATAATAATATATATAATATTCAAGAATCAATACTATTCTTATTAGATTAACCTTAATTTACTACAGTTATGCTTCCCCGGGATTTGAATGCACAGATGGTTTCACATCTTTCTGTTTATTTAGAGAAAGGACTTTGTTTTTCCTCTTTGTACACATGGCTGTTAATCCAGCTCCTGAATAAAATAATTCCATTTCCAATGTTATGACATGACAACTGAGAAAGAGAGATAAAAACAAGAGGAATAAAATAAAAAGATTACATTCCTTTGGCAAGAATAATAGAACTGCTGAAGTTTTAAAAGGAGAGAATTTGAAATTTATTAAATGCTTTGAGTGACATATTATTAATGGAGAGGAGAGATCCAATCTTTGCAGATTTTACTTCTAGAGCGAAATATATCATTATGCTACCTTCTTTTTGTAGAGTATATTGTACCATTTAGGTACATTAAGTGGAAGTATAAAAGGATATGGCAACTGTAGTTGGCCTATCAAAATAAATATAAAAGCTGAGGCCACCGATATTGCAAGTCTACATTCTAACTGTGCAGTCACTTGTCAAAATAGCTGTTGTACACTTCTTGGACTCAGTGAGTGCCCCAAACTATTTCAATAAGGAGTTCTGGTTTGTCCAAATTAGCCTCAAATAAAATTATTTAATTTTCTGAAGTTAATCTGTTAATTTCCAAATAACTGGTTTCCAATTGAAGTTAATTTTCTCTTTGCTCTATGAAAACCATGAGAACAGCTTGTTTCATATATGTGGGGGCTTCAATTCTGCATGAAAGGAGGAAGACAGATGTAGGTAACAACGTAGTGAGAAAGGTCAGATCTCAGATGTCGCAGTGGTAAGATATCCCTATAAAGAAAGGCAGACAGGTAGATAGTTAAATAAGTCTTTAAATATCTTGGATGTATTCTGAACAGGAAGGTATTTCTGCAGGAAAATATCTCATCATGCTTCTACTCTTGTAATAAGGAAACCATACAATCCACATAGTATGATGAGACAGAAAAACAAAGTGATTGAATACAACATTTTAAGTTCAAGAGAATAGGATTTGTTTCTGCATGTGGTCCACTTGTAATATCATAGCAATGCCACTTAGCTTTTAAAGAGCTGTTTTCATCAGAACATCTCAAAGCACATTATAAAAAGATGTAATATCCCTTTCTGTAAAACTGCAATAAGATAAGACTTCTACAAGGGTACTCAGCAGTCTCTTCGATCAGGCAATAATACAATCTATTTCCCAAAAATTTTCAGTGTTCTTGCCATTTGGCAAGGCTGCTTCTCTCTTTTACCTACTCAGAAATCAGCCAGGAAGTACTTCATTGAAATGACTGTAATTACACATCTGAAAAACAGTGTGAGAAGAAAATGTAGTCTTCTATCCTTTAAAGTATAAGCGTTCTACTATGCACACCAAAACGGTTCAAACAGCAAAGGGGCACTGTATATGCCCTACCAACTTCTCCTAGACCCATAAATAAAGGTTCATATGGACAGTCAAAAATACTTTTCAAAAGAGTCCCCCAGTGGATTAGGTTATGCTGCCACAATCCCACCGACATCTCTTGTGCTTGCTCAAGTTCCCAATTTCTTTGTCAGCTGACACTGACCCAAACTGCCTACAGTGCAAAATGACATTGTACAGTCACTTCCCTGCTAGAAGTGCCTAAAGTGACTCCAAGAAAGTTGATAGGTCTATATGGAGAATAGACAGTGCGTTGAGGCAATAACTTGGGTCTGAAAAGCAGTATAGTGATTCACTGGGCCTGAGTTCATTAGCTTTGCCTTTCAGCTTTTTTTAAAGACTTCACTTTCAGAGTTCACACTGTGCATACTTAGGTGCTTTGGGGTTACAGAAGATGTTCAACAAACGCTGCAGTCTCTATTGTCAGACTTTGATTCATCCTATGGGAATTGTAAGGTGATGCTGAAAGATTTTCCTTAGAGGTCAATGGATCTATTGAACTTATGAGTTGATAATAATGTGAATTTTGGGGTACAAGTTGAGGTCTTCACCTGCCAAGTCTGAACTCTCACACTTACTCACTGAGGCCTCATTTTTCAGATGCATAAGTATAAATGTAGTAGTAGTTCAAACTAGTAAGCAAAAATTAGGGTCCATACTTGAAAAAAAAGAAATTGATTCTACCTTATAAACCCAAGAACTTCATAATTTATGCCATTTGCAGCTTAGTTAACTTCACTTTAAGCTAACTACTTACTTCACTGAATTTTTTAGCTGAATTCACTGAGAATTTGACAGCTGAAAGACTGAAAAAGCAGACTGCATTTTTCTGTGAAGTTAGTGTCCCCAGTTGCGTTACTTAGCTGGATCATTTGATTCTCCTGAAAGCTAAACATACATTGAGAGCAGAGCCAATCGACCACCGATACTAACCAGCAAACCTTACTATTCAGAACTGGAACCTTGCATTTCTCTCTCAAGATTTAGGAGATTGCTCTGCAAATCTCTCTTTCTCTTAAATTATATCAATCTCACAGATCTGAGGAGCTTATGTATGCAATAAGGGAACAGATGACATGGGATGTTCAGGGAATGATGCTATCGAGCTTTCAAAAGGAAAGGTTTGTAAATTTTACTGTACAGAAATCAGGTAAAAGCATTTCCATGTATATATTCATGGTCCTTTCCTCTGGAGAGGTCAGGAAATCTACAATATAGGAGAAAAGGGGAGGAGGATTTTATTTTGTGATGTAAACATATGGCTTTCTCTTCCTCATCAGATGTCTTCATCTTGTTAAAGGAAAAAAAATAATAAGAGACAAACAAAAAAAAAATATGTGCAGAACTGTGACATGCCAATAGAAAAAAAAAAAAAAGAAAAAAAGAAAAAGAAAGTATTGAGTATACAATGTGAATTCTTTAACCTGATTTATTCTCACTTGGCTAAGCTACACTGTAAATTTCTTTCAGCAGGCATGTATTTGGAAGGCTTTCTATTCACTTCTGATGCTCTGGCAATAATAAACTACTGCATAGTAGAACAGTAAACTCTTCAATATGTCTTACAGAAATGTATACTTATAACTGTGTAAAAGAAAGAAAGATGATTATGCAAATTACCTCGATAGGTCCACTCCATGGAAATGACCAAAACCTGTGGTGCAAAAATGGTATTACTTTGTGCAGAAAACTGTATGCAGGGAAAGAGCCAGCATTTTTGGGTGACCCCAGGTGAAAGAGGTGCCTACTTAACTTTATTTACAGTTGCACTGCATATAGCTCTGGGGTTCAGAAAAGGCAAAGCTGTTATTTGCCATGTACATAGGAGGTTTCGGACTCCCTCACCACACTGTCATCACAGCACTAAAAATTAGGGAGGTACAATCCAAAGAAAGTAGAGGGGTTTCCTTGGTCTTGGTAGGTAGCCAAATAACACCTGCTGGAAGATGTGTGACATAGAGCTGGCTTTCAGTGTCAGTGTGAAAGGACATCTGTGGAAACCACTAAATCTCCCTGCCTGAGGAGCTGCTTTGGGAGATCTTGAAGCTCAGAAACAATTCTGGTCACAGCTCCTCCCCTACCTGCCATGTGGTAATAATTAATGTCCAAGTTGATCACAGAATTTCTTATTTATATCCAAGCAATAAGAGCATTCTGCTTCCATGGAGAAACCTTCAGTATAAGTTTCAGATCTAACTACCAGTTATGTGCTCTATCAAATAAATGCCTCCCCACATAATAAAAAAATACAAAATAATAGTGTGGTCTTTGTGCTTTATGAAGTATTCATTGATTTTTAAATGTTTTTAATTATTTAAGAGGCTGGGTCCAGTATTGAATTTTGGTACGGTGAACCCCAGGTAGTGAATTTCAAATGTATCATTATGGAGCTAAATAATTTCACCCATGTCACCTGCAGGCAACACCATGGAATTGTAGATGTCTACAGCTTGTAACATTTGGTCAGAGATTTTTCCTTGACCGGTAGCTTGGAAATAAGTTCCTAAGTTAGTCATAAGTGCATAAGTATTTTTGGGGAGCTGCCTGTAGTGTTGTCCATTACACTCTCCACTTCCAATACCTCTTCATCACCTCTTGTAGAGATTGGTGAGTGGTACATAATCTTGTTTTCTCCTAGTATCCAGATCTACAGCCTGTTTACTAATGTTTTACTTATGGAGTTAAAGCAAGCTAAACATAACTTCATTTATTTGGCAAAATGAAACATTATAATTGGATTTAATATTGCAAACATTATCTGAAACAAGCCTTTGGGTTTTATTCCTGTGAATTCAACAAGAGATGAAAAACCTGCAGATTAACTACAACTTGCAAAGCACATAGTCCAAGTCATCAGGTAATTTACAGCTTACATAAAGATTAACAATATGCTCCTTGTATCATCCTGTGGAACAGTTTTCGTGTCTTTCCCCAGAGAGTTAACAAAAAAGTACCAAAGACAAGAATACTTTAATCTGATCCCTTATGTGCCTCGAAAATTAATAATTTAAATCTAATTATCAGTCTATTTACTAAAATTATCTATGACTGACAAGAGATAGCAAGCCATTCATCTCCTAGGCGATGCAGTTCAGCTTCTGTACATGTCTCAGTATTTCTATCTGACAGTATTGATTATGTCTCAGGAAACAGAAGCATAATGTTTCCTACCCCGTATCACTTCCTTGATCTCTCTCCACTGATTGTGGTCACAAGCTCAGAGTGTGCTTGTGAGCAATAAAAAAAGAGTGAAATTGTTCCTCTCTGATAGAGGACATGTGTTTCTGTTAGGTTGGTTTTGGTGATTTTGTGGTGGGTTTTTTTATTTGTAAGAAAATACATCTGTGCACAGGAAATAACATAGCTCTGGCTTAACTGTGTGACTCCAGCTATGACACATGGTGCAGGAGACTATAATGAAGTGAAGAGCAAGGTAGAAGCCCTCTGTACCTCTCTGCCTCTCCTGACTAAATTCAGGTATTTTTAGACCAGTGCCAGGATATTTACATAAATCTGATTGTTCAAAGCTTGTTCAGAGCCAGGCAGTTCTGGCTCCAGAGAGCTGGAAAGCTGCTCTGTCTTTGGCTCAGTTAATTTAGGAATCAGGCAGCTGAGATACCAGCTGTGTCTTCTCTGTGGACCTTCTGTAGATTCTTCTAGCGTAACTTGGAAGATACAAGTCTGGAGATGATAAATATGGATAATATCGTTGCCAAGATTTGGTTAAAGGAAACATGTTGTGGGGGAGAACAAATGTAAAGGAGATAACTTTTGCTAAGGGTCTTCATTTCAATACCTGAAAACATTAGGGAGCCTCATACGGCCTTTAAGAGAGAGGATTGCCCCAGATGCCCCAAGGTTCATTTTAATTCCAGCTTCATAGAGCAATCTGGTCCTTGCTGCACTCATTTATGAGTGTGGGCAGAAACAGACTGAGGTCCCAATACCTGCTGCTAGAACATTATGCAATTTACATGAAATCACAACTGGAAAAACACATAAACAACCCTTGGAAGTGGAGCTAAAGCTTCCCTGTCCTCCCAGAGGACATCCCCAGACTTTCTGCTAGACCTGTCCTTGTTTTCATGTTCTTTCCAGCCCAACGAATTCTGAATTCTTTCCCTGCATGCTGCAAGGCTTTTCATCTGGCACTGCTGATGCATCCTGCCCTCCCTCCAAGCAGCCTTGAATCTGTTGGCTAAGCAACATGCCAAAAAAACAAGAGATGAGGAGCTAAGTCCTTTTAAGTGGAGGAGAGAACTGAACACATCTTCCAAAGTTGTGCTGGCTGTTAATCTGCTGCATGAAAGCACTCCCATTGTGTCAGCAAAGTAGCCTGGGAAAAACAACCACTGCTACATTTTCTGGGGCACATAGGGTTTACAATAGTTGTGACGTGTTTCTATGAGCAACTTAGGCAGCAGAAAGGCTCCTTTGGAACCTCTGACTAGGCTTGGGCATGAGTCAAGTCCTGGGCTGCTCATTTATTTCAGAAGTAAGTGAACAAATGGAAAATCAATGCTTAAAATACAAAATATGCTAGAATGTCACCTAAAATAGAGCAGTACTTTTCAAAATTGAAAATTTGAAATTATGGCCCAAAATCCAGTTTGAATCTCATTTTTCGCGTTGAGGTTTTTTGAGTCATATGTCAGACACATTGCTCAGTGTTTCACAGGTAAAAATCAATCCAGGAGCAAACTGAATTATAGCCACTGAACCTTTGTCTCCACTAAGTCTCAGATGCAACCTCCTGTGTTTTGTTTTTGGTTTGTTTTGTTTTTTTCCCTTGCACTTTGCCTTGTGCTTTGCATTATTGAAGAAAGATAATTAAGCATTTATTGAAGCTGTGAGAGCAGAAGGCTGACTAATTTCCTCATTTTTGTTACAGTAAAAGAGAAAAGACCCTCCAAGTCTTGTCTACATAAATCTGCTATTCTCACTACTCCTCATCAGAAATAACCACCTGTGCTGGTCTTTTACACATGAGAGTAAAATAGCTATACATGCTGCCTCTAGTGATACACAGATTTTCTGTTTCTCTAGTGTTGCATATGTAACTGCTACTTTCCTACTTTGGCAGAGGACATCCTACTTTGATGGTCAGACGGTGCAGTTGGAAATAAGTCCTAGACATACTAGGGACTAGTACATTAATTTACCTGTGATTAAACATAAGGGTGACCGTAAAATCGTGGTAATAAAAGTACAAGTTCATAATCACCTATGAGAAGGAAGCTGCCTAGACATTGCTACAACAAGAGCATACAGGTGTCTAGATGACAGATCATCTAGGTGAAAAACATTTGACAGACAAGACAAGTAATACATGCATGTAAATACTTCAACAGGTGCATGAACAGGTTCTCTGTAATCAGCCAGCTTCTGAATTTCCTCTGCTTCATTCATTACAGTGTCTCAAGTCATGATGAAGCCTCTACTTTCTGGTTACAGCATCGCAGGACTCTGGTTTTGGTATCACTTACAAACCAACAGCATGAGAAAAGCCTGACTCATGAAAATGAATTGCACCACCTCTTATTAAACAAAAAAGCCTTTGACACCTCTTGCTAGAAGTAGACCCGTAATGGCAAGCAGAGCAGTCAAAATTAAACACCACAAAGCACAGTGGCATTTGCCATGTTCCGCTTAAAGCAGCGCTATCTTTTAGAAATCTTGAGCTGCTCCCATTTCCCCAGATCACTAAATATTCTAAAATGCCTTCTGGGTAAAATGGGCAGTGTTACGCAAAACCAGAGAGAATTTGTGCCAGAAATGCTAAAACTCAACAAGATGGGAAACCACAAAGTCTAGCCGGGAATGAAGGCACAAGCAAAGCAAGGAATTATCTGTAGCACACTCAGAAATTTTAATGGCTTTTTCCATTTGTGATTCAAAATGCTGAACTTCCTCACAAAAAATTTTTAACAAAGTACAACTTCTTTCAAAAATTATGACCAGAAAAAAAGAGAAGTGATGGCAGAAGTGTTCCCTCTTTGTCCAGTAACCTGAGAAAGTGTGAACAACAGGTTCGGATGTCTTCAGTGATTGAGGGACTTTGAAAAAAAACATAAAGTAAATGCTCAAAATGCTAGGAAATTTTGTTAAGACAGTTCCTCCTCTTGAGGCTGTTCCTCTTTTGAGGCACGATTAAAAATTAATTGAGCTGAAAGGCAAGAAAATTATGATTCTATAGGTAAGTGATTAGGCAACTTGCTCTTTCTGCTCCAGTGAATACTTCATACAAAATTATGTAAATATTCATTAGAATGTCAGGAACTCATGTCTCCCCTGCCACATGAATACCCTAATCACTAGGATCATAGAGTCTTTTGCCCAATGAATATTTAGTTGTTCTGTAAAGTCTAGCAGTTTCAGCAGGAGGCTTAAGAGTCTCTCTTCTTGAATACCTAAAACATAGGTTTTGAAATATTTGATGTTTCGGTTTTAACCCTGACCAGCAAAGGATGGAATGAAAGCCAGATGTCCCACAACCAGAGACATTGTTAATATACTGAATTAAAGGAAGAACTACAGCCTATTTCCACAATGATATTAGTGCCAATCCATGCTATTTTGAGAAAAGTCTTCCGCATTGTGCCCCGGTAGATGGGAAAATATTTCTGGACCAGAGCTCAGCATGGGATTCCTGGGTCGTATTGAAGTGTTGTAATCACTGTAGCGTTGAGTAACTGTCAAAGAACTGTGTAAAAAGTTACAATACAAGTATATATAATACAAATAGACATAATGAATAACTATATATTACCAGATGTTATTATCTTTAGAGTTCACAGATGAAATAAATTGATTACTAATATCTCACTGAAAACTTCATGGTGTCTGAAAACAAAAAGATGAGATACCAGTGCTTAGAAGGTTTCCAGATATGCTCAGGGACTAATGGTCTTTAAAACTGAAGATGTCCACTGGGAAAATTAATAGCAACACAAAGAAGGTGCAGAATATACTTTACTTTTTCAGAGAGGTCATCATGGCATTAGTAGAAGGCACTGCTTGAAGAAGTTAGGAAACATATATGTTAAAGTAGTAGGAACAATATAGGCTGCTTTGATTTCTAAGAAATTTTAACAACAGTTTCCACATAAGCTTTAAAGATGTTGATTATCACGGGATAAGAGAGAAGACCTTCATATGCATTAATCTTTGGTTGTGCAAGTGTCTGTCCTGGAACTCATTCTGTTTAAAATATTAGGAAATGACCTAAAGAAGGGGGTTGATCTGTATGGTGACAACATGACATGAATAATGACGGTCCAACTTTATACAAGGCACTTAGGAAAAGGACAGACTGTGAAGAATTTCATAAGTACCTTAAAGGCCAGAGTATCTAGGCAATACAACATCTAATTAAATTCAACACATACAAGTAGAAAATGAAGTAATGGGGAAAAATAGTTTTAGCGTAACACATATGGTACTCACTCCCCCTCCTCAGTGTGACAAGGGGGGAAAAAAAGGATGAGAAATCTTATGGCTTGAGATAAATACAGTGAGATTGGTTTTGAATTATCACCATGGGGAAAACAGTCTTGACTTGGGGAAAATGAATTTAATTTATTGCCAATGAAAATAAGAATGTAATTATGTTATCTAATTATGAACTAGAGTAGCAAGAAACAAAAAGGCAAACATTAAACTAATACTTTTCCTTCCTCCTTTCCTAAGCTCAGTTTCACTCACTTACTCCAGACTCCTCTCTGACATTGAGCAGCCCAGTGGGGTGAGGAGTGGGAAGTTACAGTTGGTACTTAGTGTTTTCTTTCTGATGCGTTTTTCCACTCTCAGTTTTCATTTGCTCTGATGTGGTCTCTCCAAAGGTTGCAGTCTTTCAGAAAAAACTGTTCTAGTATGAGCTGGAGGCCACATTTACTTCAGGAATATTCACCTGCTCCATCATGGGATCCACCATGGGCTGCGGTGGGTACCTGCTCCAGTGTAGGCAAAACCTTGTGAGGAAAATCTATTAGGGATCTGAATTTTGGACTCAGACAGTTTTCGTGATACTTAGGTGCAGAATAGCAGACACGTTTGTTTATGCTTGAACACTGCATAAAACGACATTCATGAGTTCTTACTCAGTGTTTTGCTATGCTGAAAAAGCAGCTGATTGGGAATTAGGTACATACACAGATCTGATGAGTTGAATCATAGTATTTCTCTGCAGAAAAAGCTGATCAACTACAAATCCATTTTAACATCAAACGTTAAGAAGACTGATTGACTTGTATATGTTGTACATCAAGTCCTAGACACTGGGGTCTTCAAATTAGGTTGTCAGGTTTCTTTGCACTTGTTATCATCTTATCTTATTCTATTAATTTTTGGATGACAATTCATCTGACTACTTTATGGAAGTTTTTGTGATCTGTCAAAATCCTTTCTTCTTGTTTTATATTTTTTTAATTTGTAATGGTAGTAAATGACTTTGCAAGATAAATGGGAAACAAGTAACATATTGTGATTTTTTTTTTCACTCAGTAACTGTAAATACATTTCTACCATCTCTTCAAATCCCATGAATTTTTTAGGACTTTATCAGAGAAGCAGATACTGGAAGACGATTAAGTAACCAAGATCAGTCAAAAGAACAATACTGCTACTGTAGCACTTGCCCAGGAAAAGATTTTTATGTTTATTCTACCTAATTTGGCAAGTATTGAAGAATTTATGTCAGCTTGGGTTTTTTTAGATATATTCCAGTTCACAGAGTTTAAGTCATAACATTAAAGTGGTGCATAAGTTTCTTCTAACCCATGTATCTCAGACTTTGAAAAAGCAGACAACGAATTCTGACCAAAAAAAAAAATAATCCCTAAACATTGAAGCAAATCTGATTTGGTAGACTAATAATGAAATTTATATCCTGATCAAGATTATGAAAATCTGCAATGTTTAGCATGGTTTGTACTCAAAGATTTTAGATATATTAATAATAAAATGAGTATTAAGTACACCAGTCAATTAGTATCTCATTTTTAAACCTCAGAGTTGCAGAATATTTATCAAATATCCTCCAGCAACAGTGCTAAGTATTGAACTAGAGAGCTGTTCAACTTTTCTTTCTCTTTCATTTTCTTTCAAGCCACTGCAATAATAGAACATATCATTTTACAATTAAACATTTTGTTAAAGCACACTCGCTACATTACATTTATTGAATAATAGGTAGTATTAAGACAAATCTCTCTTTTCTTCTTAAAACTCAAAAGATGTAAATCACCTCAGTACTTGGAAGTAGAAACTTAGATACCTTTCTACAGGAAAGGCTCTGAGGCTCTAAAACCTGTACAGCCCAACATAAGGTGCCTAAATCCCGGGGGAGGGGGAAAAGTTTGAAATCCAGCCACTGCCATATAATTTCCTACTATCTGGCTTTGAGTCTCAGCAGAGTGCCTGACATGATATGAGTTTAGGGTACTGTTCTGAGATTCATTCCCTGCTAATACTACAGGGAGACACTAGTCCAGCTTCTAGATTTAGTTTCAAATATCTAAACTTTATCTGTTGTGATGTTGGCATTGTGCCATCTAAGTCCTTTGTGTCTCAGTTTCCCATATGCAAACACATTTTATTGTTATTCCTGTCCTTGCAGGTGCATTCCTACCTGCACTAAATTCTGACCGATTCAGATGTTATCCATACTTATCTGTATATTTTACATTTTTATTATACAGTCATATATTTTCTGTCTAAAGAACAGGCTACCTGTCATTGCTTATACTCTCTGTAGACTTCCTTTTTAAGTCTGATTTTCTCCAGGACCTCCACACCTCCTGCTGTTTTCACCCGACTTTCTCTTTGTTGGGTTGCATTGCTCCTGAGCTTGGAGGACATGATCCTTGAGTTCTAACCAGCTTTCTTTGGCTCCTCTTCCCTCCAGAACTTTATACCATGGTACCCTACTAATCAGATCCCTGAAGAGTCCAAAGTCTGCTCTCCTGAAGCCCAGGGTAGTGAGCTTACTGTGCACCCTTCTTGATTCCCTGAGGATCTTGAACTCCACCATCTCATAGTCACTAGCCAAGGTTGCCTTGAGCTTCACATTCCCCACCTTGTTAGTGAGAAAAAGGTCCAGCATAGCATCTTTCCATGTTGGCTCCTCTATCACTTGGAGAAGGGAGTTATCATCAATGCATTCCAGGATTGCTTATGCACTGCTGTGTTGTTCCTCCAATATATATTGGGGTAGTTGAAGTCCTGCATGAAGACCAGGGCTTATGAACGTGAAGCCGCTCCTATTGGTCTATAAAGGGCCAAATCAGCTCAATCTTGCTTGTCAGGTGGCTTGTAGCAGACATCCACTGTAACATCACTTGTCCCTCCCTTTCATCCTGGCCCATAAACTTTCAGTAATCTCCTCATCCATCCCCAGGTGGAGCTCCATGCACTCCAGCTGGTCATTGACATATGGGGGCAACACCCCCTCCTCTTTTTTCCTGCCTTTCCTGAAGACCCACCAGGAGCAAATCATGCTTGACAAACCTTGTTACCTTCTATGATGAAATAACTTGCTCATTTGATGAGGGGCAAGTGGTAGACATTGTCTACCTGGATTTCTCCAAGGCTTTCAACACAATTCCACACAGCCTCTTCCTAGAGAAACTGATGTGTTACAGTCTGGGCAAGTGGTCCATGTGGTAGATGGGGAACTGGCTGACCCACCAGATAGTGGTGCTTGTTGTGGTTTCAGCCAAATTTACCAAAACCAGTCCGACAGATGGCCCGTCCCTCCCCTCAAAAAGAGAGGAGAAGAAGAGAGAGGGAGATTTATGAGTTTGGAATGAACTAAACTACTTTAATCANCCACAGATGTGATTCCTCTATGTTTTTTCCATTTCTGACCCTCCAGCGGGGCAAATAACAAAATTGGTTGACCTCAGTTGTTATAACAATAAGTATAAAAAGGAACCTCTCTGCATACCGTTGCTTGGCATGAAGTGCAAACATTGGTCTTATCCATCTGAGAATGAGCAGTTTTCTCCCCAGTATGCTGTTAATTTCAGTGAGTTAGAAGAGGCCTAAGATGTAAAATTACAGAGCAGAAAGTTGGTTCTGTTCTACTTCAAACCAAGGCAGTAGTAAATAGCTTCTTCTCAGAATGGAAACCTGTCACAAGTAGGGTCACCCAGGGATCAATACTGGGCCCAACACTGATTAATATCTTCATAAATTATCTGGATGATGGGACTGAGTGTAGTCTGACAAAGTTCGCTGATGGCACCAAACTGAGTGGGCTAATGGGCACTTGGGATGGGAGAGCCACCCTGCAGGAAGTAGGGTGGAAGATACTAAAAACTTCATGGAGTTCAACAACAAGAATTGTGAAGTCTTGCACCTGGGAAAACATAATCTAGGAGTGCAGAACAGGCTGGGATCGACCTGGCTGGGAAACCATTGTGTGGAAAGGGATCTGTGATCCTGGTAGACAGCTCAATATGAATGAACAAGGTGCTGCTGCTGCAAAGAAAGCCCCCAGGATGCTGGGTTGCATCAATAAAGCATCACCAGCAGANGAGCAGAAAGTTGGTTCTGTTCTACTTCAAACCAAGGCAGTAGTAAATAGCTTCTTCTCAGAATGGAAACCTGTCACAAGTAGGGTCACCCAGGGATCAATACTGGGCCCAACACTGATTAATATCTTCATAAATTATCTGGATGATGGGACTGAGTGTAGTCTGACAAAGTTCGCTGATGGCACCAAACTGAGTGGGCTAATGGGCACTTGGGATGGGAGAGCCACCCTGCAGGAAGTAGGGTGGAAGATACTAAAAACTTCATGGAGTTCAACAACAAGAATTGTGAAGTCTTGCACCTGGGAAAACATAATCTAGGAGTGCAGAACAGGCTGGGATCGACCTGGCTGGGAAACCATTGTGTGGAAAGGGATCTGTGATCCTGGTAGACAGCTCAATATGAATGAACAAGGTGCTGCTGCTGCAAAGAAAGCCCCCAGGATGCTGGGTTGCATCAACAAAGNCTAAGATGTAAAATTACAGAGCAGAAAGTTGGTTCTGTTCTACTTCAAACCAAGGCAGTAGTAAATAGCTTCTTCTCAGAATGGAAACCTGTCACAAGTAGGGTCACCCAGGGATCAATACTGGGCCCAACACTGATTAATATCTTCATAAATTATCTGGATGATGGGACTGAGTGTAGTCTGACAAAGTTCGCTGATGGCACCAAACTGAGTGGGCTAATGGGCACTTGGGATGGGAGAGCCACCCTGCAGGAAGTAGGGTGGAAGATACTAAAAACTTCATGGAGTTCAACAACAAGAATTGTGAAGTCTTGCACCTGGGAAAACATAATCTAGGAGTGCAGAACAGGCTGGGATCGACCTGGCTGGGAAACCATTGTGTGGAAAGGGATCTGTGATCCTGGTAGACAGCTCAATATGAATGAACAAGGTGCTGCTGCTGCAAAGAAAGCCCCCAGGATGCTGGGTTGCATCAATAAAGCATCACCAGCAGAGATAAAGGAGCCCTTATCCCACTCTACTCAACGCTTGTCAGTCCACACCTGAAATACTGTGTTGGCCCTCACCAGACAAAAAAGATATGGATGGGCTGGGGAAGGGCCACAGAGTTGATCAAAGGACTGGGAATGATCAGAGGACTTTCCCCATGAGGTAAGGTTGAGAGAACTGGGCTTGTTCAGCCTTGAGAAATGAAATCTTAAGGAAGACCTTATCACCGTGTTCCAGTATTTAAAGTGTGGCTACAGAGATGATGGAGACTCCCTTTTTACAAGTAGTCACAGGGAAAAGATAAGGGGTAATGGATACAAGTTATCCCAGAAGATATTCCAATTGGACACAAGAAGATAATTTTTCATGATGAGAACAATCAGTTTTTGGAATAATCTCCCCAGGGATGTGGTAGATTCCCAATGACTGGACATTTTGAAGATTCAACTAAATAGGGTGCTGGGCCATCTAGTCTAGACTATGCTTTTGCCAAGAAGGTTGGACCAGATGACCCTTAAGATCCCTTCCAACCTGTTATTCTATGATTTTATGAAAACATGACTTGATCTACTACTGGCTAGCTCTTTATCTTAAGATGGTTTGTTTAGACGTCTAAATTTAATGAAAAGATTTTATACAGTTGGTATCTTTGGTGCAGTTGACTAGCAAGCTTGTACAATCTGATGAAAGAGCTCTTAAATCCTTTGAAAACAAAGGTTTTAATAGTAAAACTGTGTAATGGAAATGAAATTTGTCTGAGATAAAAGTATAGACCCATGAATTAGGCAAGATCTGCATCCTGACACCACTGTTGTGTTTTAAAGTCACCATTGATTGTGTGACAGATAATCTGTAAGGGGAACCGTCACACTCTCAGAATTTAATATCATCTTGCTGTGAATTCTCAGCTCTTCTGATAAAATCATCTCGTTAGAGTTTGTTAAATTGCTGCAGCTTATAGGCAAACTGGTCAGACAAGCAACAATACTCAAGGAGGTAACAGATATGAATTAAGTTCATTTCCTAATATAGTCATAAATACTGAACTCTTTTAAATAATAACCAGCCTTAACTTAATAAGAACATAGTACTAAGCAGGTGTAAACTGACAGAAGTCACGCTGAAGTAACTGTAACTACTCAAGGACTATTAGTTTCTGATATATTTTGTTTGATTGTTCCTTTATACATTTATACAGAAACACCATTATATCCTTATACTGAAATGCACTGGAATAGAAATCCTATGAAGGGCAACAAACAACACCCTAAAGTTTCTCTTCATGACATCTTCTTCAAGGTAGACATCACTTAGAGTAAGAACTCTTTCAGCACAGCTTTCATGGATTTTTGAGCAGCTGAGTCAGTGCAAAAGTGAAAGACTAGAGTTACTCTAGGCAGTTGCCAAGGCACAAAGGTACTAAATAACAAAATTACAAAAGAAGATCACTTGGTCACTAAAAGTTTCAAAAGTGAGAGGTGACACTAAGCATACAGAGGGCATGAAGCCACATTGTTAGACCTCACTAATCATTAGGTGGTTGTATTAAATGTAAAAGGCGGCAATATTCTATGGAGCTTTGTTGTGGTTATGAGGATGCACAGGTTGTCAGACATTATTATAAACTATATTTTAAAGCAAGATCTTGACCTATTAGGCTACATTTTTATATAGTAATTTTATACATGAATTATACATACATGTATTTTAATGCAGTGCTGTTCAGAATTCCTGTTTTGAGTTCTTTTTCGTGATATGACAGAAGACAATGCAAAAAGGTTAAAACATTTCAAAATGCCTGTTTTGACATTTAACTGAAACTTTGAGTTGTATTAATAAATATACATAAAACATATTGTTTAACTGCAAAATATAAGAACTGGGATGGAAAAGTGAGAAAGATACGATCAATTGTTTTGAGTCTTTCATGAAAAATGCTTATATTTAAACAGTGATTCAATTCAAATTAAAAAAAAAATATGCATTATAAGGGATGAAAATATCAAGAAAATATCTTGGTTTCAAGGAACTAGATACAGGCATCATTTTCTCATACTGGATTATAGACCATTATATATATAATATCTGAATTTTCCTTTAATAAATTCAGGGATGAGTTTATCCTCCTGTGTTTTAAGGGATTCCAGCTCTAGAAGGCTTCAGGACCCAGGGATATTTTCCTTCCCAATCAACCAGAGACAAAATCCAGTAGACTTTCTGTACCAAGAGAATCCTTGCATCCCTATCAAATAAAGCCAGGCTGCTGCAGTTCCCTGCCCTTTTTCCAGCCAGAATAGAGACAGAGCATGTATTCCCAACAAATACACACATATAAACACACACGCAGACAGAGGACCCTCCAGTATCCTGTGAATCTCTGGTCTCAATAGTCTTGACCACATGCTCATCTTGGCCCTGCTTTTCTCTGTGTCTATTACCTCCAAAACAATAAGAAAAAAATCTTAATAATGGCGCAAACATAACTACAACTGGGTGTATGATAGTCCTCTTTTTAAAATAAGATGAAAAATCTTCTCCACTGTGTGTAGATAGTAGTTTTCATTTTATCTAAGAATTTACAATACTTTCTGGAAGCTGCAGTCTGGATAGTGCCTTCCTTATAAACCACTGCAGAGTGAATGCTATCTTGAGCCATTAATTTATATATATTGGGTTTGGAAGATTGAGGAGAAACAATGATACTTCGATTAAAAAAGGTTTTTTTGGACTGACCACATAAGCTGTATCCTCAGTTTTACTGACTTGGTGAATACAGCTTGCCTTTTCAAAACAAACCTATATATTGAGGTTAGAATAAGAAGTAGGCATTAACACAAGTGATTTCTTTGTCCATTTGAGTAATATATTAACTTGTTGAGGATAGCATGATATTCTTACTCACCACTGCTTTGAAAAGATAAAATAAAATAAAATATTATACTTTAAATTTGCTTTTGAAAATGAAACAAAAGACGATATCTCAAAGGATATTGATTACAAAACTTTTTTATGGAATTTCCTAGTCTTCATCCGGAAGTATCACAGAATCCCAGAAAGGGATTGGAAGGGACCTCTAGACATCATCTAGTCCAAAAGGGATTGGAAGGGACCTCTAGACATCATCTAGTCCAATCTCCCTGACAAAGCAGGTTCACCTAGAGCAAGTTGCACCAGATGGTATCCAGGCAAGTCTTGAATATCTCCAGAGACAGAGACTCCACCACCTCTCGGGGAAGCCTGCTCCAGTGCTCTGTCACCCTCAAAGTAAAGAGGTTCCTACTCATGTTTAGATGGAACTTCCTATATTCAAGATTGTGCTAGTTACCTCTTGTCTTGTCACCAGGCCCCACTGAAAAAAGACTGCCCCATTCTCCTGACATCCATACTTTAAGTATTTATAGGTGTTGATCAGATTCCCTCTCAGTCCTCTCTTCTCCAGACTAAAAAGAACCAAGTCTCTCAGCCTTTTATCATTAAGAGAGATGTTTCAGTCCCCTAATCATCTTCGTAGTTCTTTACTGTACCTTCTACAGCAGTCCCCTGTCCTTCTGTCCTTCTTGAACTGGGGAGCCCAGAACTGGACACAGTACTCCAGATCTGGCCTCACCAGACCAGAGTAGAGGGGGAGGATGATCTCCCTCAACCTGCTTGCCACACTCTTCTTGATGCACCCCAGGATGACATTTCCCTTCTTAGACACAAGGGCACATGGCTGGGTCATGGTTGTCCTGTTGTCCACCAGAACACCCAGGTCTTTTTCCACAGAACTGCTCTCCAGCAGGTCAGCCTGTAAGCTGTACTGGTGCGTGGGATTGTTCCTCCCCAGGTGCAGGACCTTACACTTGCCTTTGATGAACTTCATTGGGTTTCTCTCTGCCCAACTGTCCAGCCCGTCCAGGTCTCTCTGGATGATGGCACAGCTGCTGGAGTGTCAGCAGCCCCTCCCAGTTTTGTGTCATCAGCAAACTTGCTGAGGGTACACTCTATCCTTTCATCCAGGACATTGATGGATATATTGAACAGGACTGGACCGAGTACTGACCCCTGGGGAACGTCATTTGTTACAGGCTTCCAACTGGATTCTGTGCCACTAATCAAGACACTCTGAGCTCTGTCTTTCAGCCATTTTTCACTCCACCTCACTGTGGGATATGGTGTCAAAAGACTTGCTGAAGTCAAGGTAGACAACATCCACTGCTCTCACCTCAACTATCCATCCAGTCACACCAAGTATATGTAGATCATATAATATCAACAGATGATAAGAAAAATACACTCTGAAACATTAGGTGTTTCACTGAGTGTGGGTTTTTTTGGAGATATTTGTGAAACAGGTTAATGCAAATGCACGTAATGGTAAGTTCAAAGTACAAATCAAAATCCATAATTTAATTCTGTATTGTACCTCTGATTTACATTGAGGTTCCATAATATGCCTTGTTTTTCTGAGTAATATTATTTGACTGTTCTCTGACATTGGGAGTGATGCCTATGTCATGGCAGGTATATGCTCTGGAAAGCAATTGATTCTTATATTTAAGTCCTCCTTAAATTACTCCAGTGAAAATAAATGCAATAAGGTTATCCTTATTCTCTTTCTACAAAACCTGAAATGAGTTTTGTTGCCTTCATCACACACTTTTAAGTGATATATCTTTCTTAATACTATGATGATCAGAAACAGAATAATACCCAAAGTCTATTTCCTTCAGAAAACCATTATTCTCTAAAATATGTCTCAGAATACTTCCAAATCTTTGACTATGTTATCTCATCTTGATGTTTTCAAGCACTTTTAAAGACACTTCTATTGGCAGTTTACTTTCCCTCAATAAATTTTCTCCTCAATAATCTATATTTTTCTATTATTTTAGGTCACTTCTGTGGTCAGTATTGAAGGCTAGAAGGGGTTAAAGTCAATTTTATATGATATAAACAGAGACTTTCAAATTACAGTGACTGCTGGAGCCCCTTTTGTCTGGTGCAATCTGTGAAGTCACCGACATAATTTTGATGTAAAAGTTTTTTTATAAAATACAAGTCAGCTGCAGCAATTAGGTTTGTGGGATCTTGATATAGAGAACTAGTTATTTATTTTGGGAAAGCTGTTTGGCTGGTTTCTCAGGACTTCAGAATGCAATCTCTTCTCTTTGTCTGTTTTGCCTATTTGCCTTTCTAGGCTGTTAGATGCACCTAACTGAAGTGAACCCCACTAACTCAATAAGTGCAAACATATTTATATTTTTAATCTCTTTCAGTAAGCATGTATGACCTTTATTTTGTTTCTTTCTTATTGGTGTTATAAGATGTGCAGAAGGATATCTTCAATGCTGAGGAAGTAAAATCTGTATGTACTGTGATATCTTCCAAATCATGCTGTCTTCTAGAAAAGTGTTTCCACTTTAGAAAAATAATGACAAAACTGCATCACCTGAGTGTGAAATGTTTGGTTTTTTTTTTTTATATGTAGTACTTAATCAGACCTTGAAGTTTAAAAATAAGCAGTGTAATAACGTCATCTCAAATCTAATATTATCTTTTGCCTTTTTTCCTCTGAGAAAAATTTTTGCAGCCAAGATTTTGGCCTGTTCTTGTGTTCACAAGTGGGAATAAGTATCACTGTGGCTACATCTGCACCAGCAAATTAAATGTATCCAGATATACCTTCAAGCAATGAGGCCAACTGATACAGGACATTTCTTATCTTTTCTAACAAACAGTTTCAGCCTCATAAGCAGGATGCTTGTGTACAGACTGCCCGCTGGATTGGCTCCTGGACTGCTCCAGCTGCCAAACCATGTCCAGGAGTTGTTCAGGGAAAGAGCTTGTTGGAATGGGTCAAAATCATGCCAAGAAACCTTCTAATGCTTTACTAGCATAAATGATCATGATCCAGTGCCAGGGAATCTTCCTGAGCATGCTCAACTTTGCTAGGTTAGATGCAGACAATGCTATTTTTCCCTGAGAGGTACAATTCAGCTAACCATCTGGGCCAAAACAGCTTTCATTTAATTTTCTTTCTGTTAGTACTTTTCCTTCAATGGCCAAAATCATGACTAAAGAGAAATAAGAAACATTTATCCCAGAGTAAATGTCAAGATATGTAAGGAGAAGTAGTATTTCTATTTAGCTATCTGTTACTGCTACAGAATTAAGAGAGAGGGAGAACAGCCAGCCACCATGCAAACATATTGATATAAAAACTTCTCTGCGAGACCTCAAGAATTCCTGATTTTCCAAAAAAGACAATGTCTCTTCTGATAATTTATAGACTTTGACAATCATGGCTAAAAAAACCTACTATTCTAAACAAAACATTTTTAGTCATCCCTCCCAGAAAAATACTGCATAGTAAACGTGAAGATAATAATAGAGATGTCTGGGTTTTTCCAAGCGGTGAAGTTTCTCCGTGATGATATAAGCATACCCTGTTTACCTTAGCTATTCTTCATCTGGAATCAAAGAATGAAATCTTGTGTGTGTCTACCGTGCTAAGTAACAGACAGCTACACTTGGATCTCTATGGGCAAGAAGTCCATTTTTCCACAGTTGAAATATTTTTATTTCTTCCTGCCAAATTCATTTGTATGCCTTAAGTCTTGTCATACTGGCTTACTCTCTTGACTAGCATTGCCTTCTGCCTTTTCCTAAATAAAGGCTCTCCTTCATTCTGTATAGTTTTCTACAGTGTTATCAGTGTGACTCCTAATATATTCCTATTATGCAAGGAGGAAAGAATGACTTTTGCATTTGGACCAGACAGTGATGAAGTTTGTGTTCATTTTCAATTCCAGTGGGAAATAATTTTGTTCTTCTTGTCAGCCCACTGGGATATCTGTGTGCTCTGAATACGTAACTTTTCGTCTCTGTGAGCAAGGAAGTACTCATAGGAAAAATGTACTCAGATGAACTTTTCTGCTGTGTCAACTTGGGAGTCTCTATCATGACAAAGGACACAAATTCCTTATGGTGCCGTTGTGGAGCCTGCATTTTATTGATGGGGGAACTTTGCACACTTGTATCAGAGACAGTAGCAGACTGCCTGCTCTTTCTGACGTATTCATATTAGTCACATTAATCCTAATTGTTCTTCTTCTACTTTTGTCAGACTCAAGGGATATGATCTATCTTGAATGCATCTTCAGAGCTTCTGTTCACTTAATGAAGAAAAGTTCCTGCTCAGGAAGCAAAAGATACTTTAATTTTATTCTCTTTTGTGTCTTTAATGAAAGACCTTCAAGTTCTTGTAATTTCATAATTATTTTTAACCTTGATTCCTGAAGGTAACTTCCATCTATTAGAGAAGGAGTAAATGAAAATGAAAGCCACAATATCTCAAATCAGTAGTGGCAATGAAAATAATTATGAGTTAGAACCAAAAATTTGGCAATTGGATAGAATGTTATCTATTAAGGTTGGATTAATTTCACCAAGCTCTTAAGGTATGTACAATAGACGGCATGCAAAACACTCATAAGCTGCTTGTCTCTTTCTCCGGGAATAATAGAAGAGTCATAGGTGATAACTGGCTGCTAAACTTTTAAATGAACAAAATAATTTAAGTCCCACTTAATTAATTTGTTGGTCCTTTCCACTTTAAAATCTATGACAAGCTCTGATTTTATCTGTCAAGACTTTTTCCCCTCAACCTATTTGTAGGACAAAGTACGCAAACAAGAAAATGAGGAATGAAATAGTAGAGCATATATTGGAACAAGTTTACCCAAGACTGTGTGGCAGATCTGTAGGAGAATATAAACCCTGAGTTTACTGTTTGCTTACTCAAATCCCTGTCTGCAAAAACTAAAATCAATTGTAATGGATAAGGATGTGATCCATCCCAACTAATTTTATCACAGTTAATTGTATAGATGTTGCCTGCAGTCAAGTAAAATATGTCTGGAAACCAATGTATTCCATCTTTTTTAGACTGCTCTATCAGGATGGTGTTACCTGTTCCCCATTATTGATGTCAGAAGAAGCTTAGAGGACTGACATCGGCTGACAGCTATTGTTTAGATGGCTAAAAGTTGTGGAAGCAGAATATGCCCCAAAAGCTCACATTATATACACAATCACATGTGACAGCAGTCAACAGGAAGTGTCCATTTGCCAAGGGATGAAAATTCTTTTTCACAAAAACTTTGAAGATTTCTGTTTGCTTTTGAGCCAATCTCAAGCAAAACACCAATTCCTAATGTTTTTGCACACAGGGAATGGTTATTTTCTGGTGGAAAATATAAGCACTTTTATTCAGAAGGGGATATGTGTGAATGAGGTGGAGAATAAGTGGATGAGAACTCCATGGTATGTAGGAAATTCAATTTGTCATCTCTGTTCAGCCTGGGTCAGAGCAACATGTACTGTCCCCAATTACTCTGTATCAGAGGAGAAATAGTTCATCTTTATGGAAATTTTTTGGCTTCGCTGAAAACTAATTCTAGGAAACTGCCTTCACAGAAGAGAGGTCAAAGATAGGCATTAAAAAAGGTGGACTATTTTCATATTTGCAAGTAGGATTTGTGAAGCATAGCTGAGGCAAAGTAATGATTACAGTACTACTTCTGCTAGATACATTCTGTGAAACAAAATACACAACAAATTGGAGAGTTTTACTGCCAACTACAAACTCTTGCTAGCATTAGATTTCCATTTCAGAAGAAATACTAAAAAGCCAACATTCGGAAGCAGAATATCTAACCAATCACTCTTGTCCCCATATTTACTCACTTTAAATTTTATAAAGTGTCTTCTTTATCATTTTCAATAACATACATTTCTTTTAACCATAGAAATCCAATAGATTTAACTGTAGCATTGGGGTTTTTTTAGAGGGATGAGGGTGTTTGGCATTGCACATTATGATTGCATAAGCACCGATAGCTTATCTCTGTTAAGTGAAACACTATGCAATTTTTTCATCTAATCATGTTAATCACGGCAGTGGCAAGGGACCAGCCAAACTCGGGCTGTCTAGTTTTAGGAAGAGTACAAGTCTAGAATAGCAAGCAGTCCCTATCTTAAATCACAACTGGCCCTACAATTGCCTTTGCAATCATAATGATTGCACAGAGGGGAAAAAAATAAATTCTTCTGTCAGAATCGGCATATGCAATGACTTTATTTGCCCAAGTTAATTGCTCATACAAATCAGGTATACAGTTTATCATCTGTCACTCAAATGTGATCTGTACACTTGAAAGTATATTTATTTAAACTGTTATAAAGTTACTTTCCTAGCAATTTTACATGTTTTCAATAATAAGATAACAAACTGGTAGTGAAAGTGATTTTCATATGTATATTAGAGAGAGGAGGTGACAGAGGAGACAGAATGTTACAGGACAACTAAAGAGTAATAGACTGTGTCATGGAATGTCTTTGGTATGAAATTTACAGCAATGTTTTTTCATAAGTTTATCCTTTTCTTCTAGTTTTCCTCAAGTAGTTTCCTCAGTTATTAAATTAATCCCTATATCAAGTCAATCAACTCTTCAGTCAAGTCTGCAGCTGCTTTATCTGCCTGGAATTGAAATAATAAACCATATTAATTGGCTGCATTCCCACAAAATATGTTTTATTGACAAATAAGTTCCTAATGTAGTTTTTGTATACTCTCCCTCATATCAAACCACAAAGCCTTTAATTTAGCACCATCAGATATTACACCGCTGTACACATCATATTACTCTGTCCAGTCCTTGGAAGAAGTGCCGGGTTTAGGTGTAGCTTGTTCAGAAAAGAAAACAAAGAAACAACCTTCCATACTTGATATTTCATTCTTTGAGTTACCCATTTGGAGATATAACTTCGTCAACTCTGTAATTTTTCATTATTCTTATATCCTGATATTCTGTATGTGGGTATGTACACACATATACATGAATACACAAAAATACAGAGTTCAACAGAATAAGGTTATCTTTATGTACACCTGCTGCAAAACTCCATTTAATATGCTGACATTTTGTTGAAGTAACAGACGTGAAGTATTTTATTCATTCTTTAGTGCTTGAAAACCATCTCACCTCGAGATGTCACCATTTTGTTCCTCTGGCACTTCTCTTCGAATACAAGTACTTCTGAAAGAAATATAAATAAATAAATAAAACTTCTGTCTCCAAGGAGACTGTGATTGTGCACTGGGAATCCACACAAGCAGTCTCCAGACACTGACATTCTGGAATGAATACAGTAGATGCTTTGTGGGGTCAAAAAGGAAAAGAAATAAAATGTTTCTGTAACAATCCACTTGGCTCAAAGAAAGCTTTAATTATTTTAAAACCTATTATTCTTCTAACAAAAAATCTCCAGTGTTGCACAGTTTTTATTGAATGAATGTCCATTGATTGAATGAATTCCCATCATTGTCAGCGTTCTGGTATCTGTTTTTCATTAATTGCACCAAGTCACTGTCCTGGTTTGAGTTAAAACAGAACCAATTTTCTGTTCAGTAATTCTATTTTTCAGTTAAATGTCTTTGAACTCTCTGAAATTAATGACATATTCTTCAGATAGTGTCTGCTACCAGAGTGATAAGGCTTGATGTTCATAGTTAATAGCAAAGAATGGCATGCAGAAAGGCTCCTGCTTATACTTATTGCTATAACAACCAAGGTCAGCTGACTTTGTTATGCACCAAGTTCGAAGGTCAGAAGTGGAAAAGTGTAGAGGGGTTGCACTTGTGAAATATCGCAACGGTTTCAACTGTTTATTAACTCTTTATTCAAGTAATTGTAAAATGCCCTTTTAAGTACATCATATAGGTATTCAAAAATTTCAGACTCTCTCATGAGGTCAAAACATTTCATTTACTGATTAGTTTTTAGTAGGGTCGATCTATTAGCAACAAAACTTTCACCATGTGATCAGTGAGTTTATTTAAACTCTGACATCATCTTACAGATACGTGGCATTTATGTGAATGAAACAAGTGAAAGATAGAACTAATCTTACTGTATGAATTACCAGTTTGTTCCTGTGAAGAATCACAGTGCAAAATACACATACACACACATGCACATATACTGTGCTACAGCACAAAGGCTTTGGTTGTGTTCTCATGGCTTTCTTTTTTTATACACCTTGCTTTCAATTTCTGTTAATTTTAATAAAGCCAAACACTCAAACTCATCACATTTTTTTCTCCCAACCAGTCTCTTTCAATTTCCTCTGACAATTCTTAAATCAACTCTATTGCTCTAACTGATAACCTAGAAAACATCTCCAAACGTTCTGTCACCCAGCTCTCACACTGAATTCCCCTCAAATGCCCAGCACCTGCCCAGCACCATGTTGATCTAAGCCATATTCTTGGCTTTGATAACTAAAAGTGTTCCCCTCCAACTGATTTCCAGAAGGTTATTACACTCTCATTTAATTTTCACTGGCTTAGAAGACACCCTTTCTCTTTTGATCCAAAACTCAGTCACTAAAACTCACATTATTGATCACGTCCATTTTCCATTTCCTACATTTTTATTTTGTTATGGCTTTGTAGCCTTTTTCGTTCAACCTTTTTGCCCTGGTTTTATCAAATGCATTCTAAGAACTACAGGTTGGGTTTTTTATAACTTTTTTTTCCCAATGCATTTTTGAAATGCATTTTTGACATGCATTTTTGACTGCCTTCACAGGCAGCTTTTGCTTTATGTAATGTCTCGGTTATCGTTCAACATCTTCAATATAAAAGTCAGTGCCTTGCAGAATATCAACCTTTTTTAGAGATGGTAAAAAAATGGAAATGAGTACAGTGAAAATTTTCTCCCTTGGTTTTCAGTTTCAAATTTTCAGTAGTAGTTTGTTCAAAATTCTGAATTGATATGCTTTTCAAAGAGCTGACTAGTTGTTTCCACTGCAAGATTCCCAGTATTTCTCTCATTCTCTGAAAATTAATCTGATTGACCAGAATTTGAAGACTCAATATTAAGATCAATTCTTAAATGTAGGAAATCAAGAAAAGTTAGTTTGCAAGGAAAATATGCTGGAAATTTTGGATTAACCATACTTGTTGGAGTAAGTTAAGTTTTACTAGCACTTCAGGAATTGGGAGTCAATTATTTTTAGGTCAGAAATCTACTTACAATTACCATCAGTAATGCAACACATGTACATAAAGCAAATTGTGACAGAATCTTACAAGACAGATGTACTTAAAATACATTAAAACCAATATTATCTTTTTAGTAAAGAGAAAAGGAGAAACTGCTATCAGAAAATTTCACTTAGTTCATAAAGATGAAGTTAGCATATTTAAAAACAGTAATTTTTTTTCCTGATACTAAAGGAATATTTAAGTCTATCCATTCAACATTCCAATGCCCACCTCTGCTTCATTGATGTTTCCAAAGAGGTCTTAGCTACATGCTTTCTGTTAAAAGTCATGTGATTGGCAATCCGTTGGACTTTGAGCTTGTAGTTACAGTTCAATTGACTTTCTGAGCTCAAAACATTGATGCAGGTGAGAAGTTGTCATTAGTGACACACACACAGTGTTTTATTGAAACAAAGGGGAGTTATGTCTTAGGGCCTTAAGCACCTTATTTGGATTTTCACAGGGTTTAGGATGGAACAAAAAGACTGCCTAATTTGGAACAGGAAATGGTGGTTTCGGCAAGGTTGCTTTGAATAATCATTTCCAAGGAAGAACTTTTAGAAACTATAAGCTTCCAGGGTATCTCTGGAAAGCATGACCTAGAACAGAAGCACTTCTCCAGCCAGTGAATGTAGTGACAGCTATTCTCAGAAGTTGTACTGTTGTTCTTCCTC
>VXBJ01006454.1:125284-162452 GCA_013400055.1 Nycticryphes semicollaris | reverse complement strand
TTTCCTTTCCTTTCCTTTCCTTTCCTTTCCTTTCCTTTCCTTCTTTTTTCACCCCAGCACAAACATCTTGCTGTCCATTTGAAGTATATCTCCCATAGCTTTGGATGCCAGGTTCTCCTGAAGCAAAACTCCCACTTGAGTAACTGCTGTTTCTTTCTGGCATGGAGCAGGTAGTGGACTGACTTACTTCTGGGTATTTCCACAATTCCTTTAAGAAATGCTGTTCACTTCAATTCAGTTTACTTTTGGTTCTTTTAGTGAGTTGGTCAGAACGTTATTTAAATTATCCATGCTACCAGATTGTCCAGTAAAAAATAAAAAAGAAAGATAAGGTGAGAAAAACTTTTTCAGTATCTTCACAATAAAACGCTCCTATTTTCTTAACTAAAAGTAATCTTTTAGTAAATATTTTAAAAGAAATCAATGTAAGATATATAAATAGTATGTTAATACTTTACTTTGGACAAATGAAGTTTTTTTTCCTAATGGTAACAAGAATTGAATTTTTTTACACATTTTAAAATATGTTAACGTCAGACATATTCAAGAATCAATTCGTTCTGTTTATTACGAATGGAATATATCAGGGGCTGTTTCTAATTTGTGTTTATTATTTCTTCCTGAGAAATTATTGATTCACAAAAATTCTGTACACATTGTATTGTGTAAAATGGACCCACATTTAGAAAGGAAGATTTAATTTGTAACTTGTGGCAGACAGATGATTCATGGGTCAAGGATGAGTAAATTTTAAATTATTTTTTTTAATGTGTGTTCAGTGGGAAAGATATTTTCAAATACACGCACTGTTTTCAGTAAGGCAATTTGGGAGCCAGCTGATTTACCTTTAAATTTAACTCGACGAGGACGAATCCAGCCTAACTGGCTGACATTTACATCGTAGACATATCTTGCTGAGGGAGCCATCCCAGGCCACCTATTTAGTTAATTAACAGAAACCGGTCATTGAGGACATTATTCATCTCACCAAGTATTGCCTAGGTCTTTCAGATAAAATTAGTAGCACTCTCAAAAGTATTTGCCAGGGACATTTAATGAAATGAAACCTGCCTCGAGTTTCAGTTGAAATTCTTCAGTATTACGTGGGTCAAACTGTTTTAGGTGTAAATCCCAGGAAGGGAGGAAAAGGTAGCAAAACAGTGGCCCCAGAAAAAACCTTATTTACAGGGAAAAGGGTGAGAATAAAGCCATTAGATGCTTGGGCTACATCTGGATGTTTTTTTCTAGTTAGGAACAAAGGAAAGACATATGTAGACAGATAGCAGTCCTTTAATATTTTTTTTTTTTTTCATTTTTCTCTATTATTACCATTTCTGACTCCCTGTTGCCTCAGGACCAGTTCTTTGTCCTCTAGCCAATCACAAAAAGTTTATAAGTCCTTCAACTTTTCTGTTTCTGCTCCTTTGGTGGCATCAACATTGATAGGTCTATGAATAACATGCATCATTAAATGTGCACAGGAAGCTGTACTGAGCCGGACTCTACTTTTCTAATCAGAAAAAATGGCATAAATTGTTTGAAGTGGTAATATATATATAAAAAACCCCACCTGATTGTTAAGCATATGAAATAACTTTTCTTTAGCCTTCAGAATCCCAATTAATTCTTTGTGATACATATAAAGTTCACACTTGTCCTTGAAGTGATATAAAAGTAGCCTAACTCGGATATTATATACTATATAATTTGAGAAACAGAAGGTGATAATATAAAAAATAAAAAGGCTCCTAAAACCATGCAAGAGGGCTGCAATTAAGGATGTACAAGAAACTTGCATTGCTATTTTCAAACTACTAAAATATTCACTTTACAACTTTCATTATTATTTTTTTACATCATTTTTCTGTGAAGTAAAAAAATATCCCTCAAAACCATGCAGAACACTGACAACTAATTTTGCAGAACTCTGTGAACCAGATTGTGTTGCTGCTTTGAGGAGAGTCACCTTTCTTTTCTTGTCCCCAAATCTGTCCTATAATCTCAGTGTTATCTTTCTCTCCTCTCTGTAATAAGGAGTCACTGTGTGCATCCCGTGTTATAGTGCAGGAGAATCTTAGTGGTTTGTAAGGTGGCTCATACTTGTAGAAGAAGAAAAGGTTTTGACCTTATCCAGCAATTCTAAATTCGGCTAATACCTCCTAAGTAGTAGTACCTTGACATGGCCATGAATATACTGGAGGTGAGATTTCTCAGGGACACTTGTGCTCCTCAAAGCTTATTGCATTTCCCCCTATGTAGTCTGTACACAACTATGTGTTAGCATCGGAAAATAAACTCTACTTGAAGTAACCATGGCAACGTTAACACAGATGCACTGCTGATAGTACATGTTACAACATGTGAATTTGAAAGGAAAGAGATAATGCTCTAAATTTCCCGTTGGCCTGAGAAGAATCAAGCAAGGACACACAAACTGATATTCTGAAGACTGCTAGAGGAGCCACCCTCCTTCTCCCTCTCAATTTTGCTTGTGCACATTGGTTAAATTTGATAAAAGCAGCAGCTATAAATCTGTGGCAGTCATGGGTCTTAATCATCTTCCATGGGCATCTATGTAGTCTTTCCTTTAAGTAAGGCTCTATATTTAAGTTTACCTATTTACTGAGCCAGGTTGCTTGTTATAAAAAAGGATATGAGTGGAAATAAAGGGGATATGAACAATTAGGGAGTCTGACATCAAGAAATCCAGTGGAAAATCACAACATAGCTCAGTAGAAGGACAAGGTCAAACATGTAACAGTTACAATGTGAAAGACATAAGAAAACCATTGTATTCATGTTACAAATACATAATGTCTTAAAAGAGTAGAGTGTGAATTCTTGAACCAGTTCTGCCTGTGTATATTTTGATTGACGAGTACTTATGAGAAGAGATCAATCTTGTTAAAAATGCCTTATTAATAGCAAACTTGTCTATCCAACTCCATGTAGGGCTGCCATATGTCCAGCAAGATCCATCTTTTTTTCTCCAGACATGTAAGCATTTCGGCTAGTTTTCTGGGACTTCCAGGTGTCTGGCAGCTTATATGGGCAAATAGGCCCAGGTGGACTGCAGTGCATGCCTAGTAAAACTCTAAAGGAAATATGACAGGACTAATCTATGTGGATCTCATTCTGTGAACAATCTCAGTTAAGAAAACATAGGGTAGCTGAAGAAAAAGCAAAATCTGACCTTCATGAAAGATAATTAAGAAATATGTCACTGATGAGCTTTACAAGTATAAGCATTGTAGAGAACAAAGCTAGGTGGAAAGAGTTAATAGACCTGAGCTGTGCAAGACTCAAGATAGCCTAGTAGCTCCCATAAGCAGAAGAATGAAAGACACTGAGTATATTCAGTCAGATAAATCGGGTGCTTACTGATGAGAAAATAACTTCTGTTGCACAGCCCTGTGCTTACAGGGGCAGGGTAACATGCTAACGAAAGGATGGGAAACTTGCTGCCTTTGAGCCACATGCAGCTTGAGAGCAGTTCAAGCACATCTTCTATATTTCAGCTAATGCAATATCTCTGCAGGACGCAGCTGATGTGAGGGGAGACACTAACAAATAATACAGATACCCGGATGAAGTAAAACAATAGGAACTATTGCAACTCATGGGGCTGAATCACCCTTAGATTTAACAATATATTCAGATCAGCCAGGTGGGAATTCTGGAAAGGTTTTGTTGCCTCCCACCTCTGCACTGTTTGTGTGATTCCCTTCCCTTTAGCTCTTCAAGAGTGTTAGGTTATGTTATGTGCCCTGTGGTAAGATTCTGGGTTGCGGCTTATAAAGCTAGGAAGGTTGGTCAATGCAATGGCAGAATGCATATGCTTGCTGAACTCAAAAGCAAACCAAATACAACACAAGTAGCAGAGAAACACTGCAAGTAGCTTATAAATGCCTTTAAGGCTAAGAGTTTAGCAGGAATAATGCATCCTCCTTTTTAGGCAGTAATGTGGAATCATAAAAACAGTAGTGCTTAAGGCTGTGTAACAGTCTGTATACAGCAGAATTACCTAGATAATTCAAAATTGACACTGAGGCATAAGCAGACTAAGTCCAATGAGAGAATATGGGAAAATATTTGCTTACAGCACCATACTATCATTGGCATCATCAGTAAAGTGAAAGTAAGTTATGTGGCTACTGCTTTAGAAAAAAAGAAGGCATTAAGCTGCACTCTGTGAAGTGAAAACAACAAAGCTGTTAAATCCACTGTCCTTCCAAGAAAATAAGCAGTTGGAAGAAGACAGCCAAAACTTATTATAATAAAAATGCCAGTGTAATGAAACCTTTCACACTCTACTCCATTATAATAGCATGTCTCATGCAGCCCATGGCATATAAAAATTTTAAGTAAAAAGGAGGAACACAGGTCTGATGCAACAAAAGGAAAGGGATACAGGGATTTAAGTGAGGGGCAGGCAATTAAGGACCTACTCAGTAAACAGTATCAAATCTGATTACAGAAATGCATTTTGAATGCTGAAACCACAGAAGTTATGAGGAGTATTGTAGCTGGGATTCTAAAAGCTTTCTATAGCACCCGCTGGGGAGAGAAACAAAAGGCAGTTGAATTGTAAAAAGCAGCTGCAATCACTAGCAGAAGTTATCACTTCACCTGCATCACGTATACTTAAAGATATTGTATGGATATGACGCATCCTAATGTCCTTACTAAGTGGAAAACATCAATAAAAATATATCCAGGCTCCTTTGATTCACTGCAGTCTTTCAGACTTTTAGACCAGCACTTGCTCTGTTGGGAGATGTCTAGGGATAAACACTCAGACATATCCTATAAACATCCCCATGGTGATTTTTGCTAATCCTATGGCGAAAACTTGGAGTGGCTCACCGCCCACTCAGCTCTGCTGACTTTTTAAATTTGAACTCTATGCTACAGAGGAGTGTAGGCATGAGGAAGCTGGGGGAGAAGGATATGTGCGCAAAATTGCTTCAGGGTAAGGATCAAAGCAATGGCATTATGTGATGGTGTGAGGAAATGAGACGTGTAAGCAAAGATAGAAAACTGATTCTGTATCTGAAATGATTCTGGTCCTTTCCCTGGATATTTACTGTATTAGCTACTGTGGAAGGAGCATGCAAGTTTAAGACACCAAAGCAGTAATAATAATAGTAATAATAATAGTAAAATGTACTGGATTTTTACTTTGCTGGTGTAGACCTTCACTCCTGACAAACCAAGGCAACACAGGAATGAGATTTTGAAATATATGCTTCCAAGGCTACAAAGCAAGAACAAGCTGAAGACACTAAAACAGTAAATGTGGAAATAGTTTTGGAACCTTAGGGGAATCAAAGTAATAGAAAAAATAATATTACAGGAATTGCACTTATTTTACAGGGCAGGGGAGGGAAGGAAACCAATCACATGGTGATTTCAAAATACTATTACAGCTGAGACTGAAGGGCAACTAAGGCTGATATAGCATTTCATTACGAAACATGATTTTAGTATTAAATATTCCATCTAGCTGTAAGATAGTTGTCAGCCAAGAGCAGTTTATTGGAAAAAATAAAGCAACTCACAGCCATTCTTATTTGTGGGGAATATGACAATCTGAGTTCCAGCGAGGCTAAAAAGCAAAAAGGAGTAGGTCACACAGTGCTGTTACAGCTGTGAGGAACAGGCCGGGTGTTGTGGTTCAACCCCAGCCAGCTAGTAGGACCATGCACCTGGTTGCTCGGTTCTCCTGATGGCAGGATATGGAAGAGAATCAGAAGAGTAAAAGTGAGAAAATTCGTGGGCTGAGATAAAGGCAGTTTAATAGGTAGAGGAAAAGCCTCATAGACAAGGAAAGCAAAACAAGAAATTAATTCATTGCTTCCCATCAACAGTCAGGTGTTCAGCCATCTCCATTAAAGTGGGGCTCCATCGGGTGTAACAGTTACTTGGGAAGACAAAACACTATCACTCCAAACATCCACCCTTTCTTCTTTCCCCAGCTTTATATTCTGAGTATGTTGTCATGTGGTGCAGAGTATCCCTTCAGTCATCTAGGGTCAGCTGTCCCAACTATGTCCCCTACCACCTTTTTTGCACTCCCGGCTTCCTCATTGGTGGGGTGGTGTGAGAAACAGAAAAGGCCTTGACTGCTTAGCAGCAACTAAAAACTATCAACAGTGTTTCCCATCCCAGCTCCAAAACACAGCATCATACCAGCTGCTGGTAAGAAGTTTAACTCTCTCTGTCTCAACTGAAACCATAACTCTAGGCTGGGTGGAACCTGGGCTGTTCCATGATTCAGAAATACCCACTTAATCACTGTTCTTTAGTATAACTCACCCTGCATTGGCAACAGTTTTCCACCTTGTAGGCAAGGCAGGGAACAGACAATCTGCTTCATGGGCTCATTTAACCCCTGCTCTTTCATAGAATAAGGACATTCTTCTTCCTTTCTCCCCCTTTCTCCCTTTTTTTCTCCCCCCTTGCCCCTCCACAACCCCACCGGTTTTCTTTAAATATCATTTTTACTAGATATTTGGTTAGGAATTTTCTTTTTCATGAAATGTTTTGATGAATATGAAGTATTTTGGAGGGATTTAAATAATTACACATCATTGCAAATCAAGGTTTGGACATGATGGTCCATATCTCAAACAGTAGTTATATATGTCATATCTTTATTGTATTCCAAGCTTTATTATTTATTCCAGTGGCTATTTTTCAGATAAGAAGAGATAATATCTTTCTAGCTTTCGTGTCACTCAAAAAGAACCTAACAGTCTTCCAAGATCTGAGACTAGGCATAAAACTATCAGTATTAAAAGTACTGACTTTAGCTTGGAGAAGAGGAGACTGAGGGGTGACCTAATTAATGTTTATAAATATGTAAAGGGTGAGTGTCAGGAGGATGGAGTCAGGCTCTTCTCAGTGACAGGCGATGATAGGACAAGGGGCAATGGGCGCAAGCTGGAACATAAGAGGTTCCACTTAAATATGAGGAAAAACTTTTTCACAGTGAGGGTGACAGAACACTGGAACCGGCTGCCCAGAGAGGTTATGGAGTCTCCTTCTCTGGAGATATTCAAAACCCGCCTGAACACGTTCCTGTGTGACCTGATTTAGGTGTTCCTGCTCTGGCAGGGGGATTAGACTATATGATCTTTCAAGGTCCCTTCCAATCTCTGACATTCTGTGATTCTGTGACTGATCATTTGAACCAACGGATCAGTACCTCTAGTCATCCTTTTTTCTTGAGTGTTGTTCTTAGCACCAAACCATAAGGTAATTTAAGTTATACAGCCTTCATGTAAAAGGTCTTATTTATTCAAAAATAAGATCTTGATCTTCATTGCTACCAGGGGTCTGCCTAATTAGGCTCTAAATATTATAGTACAGTCATAATATAATGATGGACTAAATGTTATGGTTAATCCAAATCTGAGATTTCTCAGGGATTACCAGTTTTATGATAATGGAGATTAAAAAGTCTCCATGGCTAATTGAGATTCTGACTGGAATAGATCATATAGGAAATACTGATAAGAATATTAGGAAAGATAACAACGACTTTTTCACATTGGAGAAAATTACGTATTATTTTATGAAAAAAAATTGTTTTATTTGTCTATTCACCTCTCTGTGGCTCTATAACACATAACTGATTGCATTTCAGATTTTGCTTACATCACAGTTTTAAAAATTATTTAATTTTCCCTCTAAAAACATTTAACCAAAAATCAAAAAATTGATATAACTTTCAGTGGAAATTTCAAAACGAAGTATAAGTCTTCTTAATGAGGACCTGACAAAAAAAGAATTTAAATTGGTTTTGTTACTAACACCAGTGAATCAGAAGGAACACACTCTTGTAACAGTTACAACAAAGTCATTAAAACTTCTGAAATATAATAAAGAAATAGAAGAACGTTGGACACTTTGGTGTGTATGTATGTACATGTGTTTCTCTGTCATTGTATACGCACACATATAAATATATATATATATACAGATAAAAGTTTTACATCTAATTCCTCAAGAACAAAGTTCCCATTCTAACCAGACATCTCTGTGGCTGCAAGACTGACCTACTGAAGGAAGGCTGTAGTCAAGCAGACAGCACATTCAACTTAATTAACAAGATACATGCTGCTGGTATTCTTTCACCTCATGGTATATGAAACTTTCAAACACTGTTTTTTTCTTTGATCTTGTCCTATTTCAACATGACTTCTGCCAGATGTTTTTCTTTGATTGTATCATTATTTTTTACCTTTTTCATTTTCTTACTTTCCTTTTTTCCCCTCTATGCTTACAGGTCCCTGTTCTCTCCTTTCTCTTTTTTTTTTTCCTTTCCTTTCTTTCTTTCTTTTCTTCCTTTCTTCCTTTCTTTCTTTCTCTTTTTTTCTTTTGTTCTTTTACATTACTTTTTTTAATGTATGACATCATAAGCAGTCATTTTGCATGCAGGCCTCACAGTGAAAACACACAAATTAGGAGTGAAAATATAGCAAGAACAGTTTGACAAAAGGAATGAAGTATAAATAACTTTCTGGACACACATTCTCAATTTACCTTCACTAAATCAAAGTTTGCATTCCGACTGCTTCCAAGAAAAGCTTTCTATATTTTTTTGTCTCTGGGTTTCATCAGTTAGCCCTACCAGTACATTTTAAGAGCACTCTATAAAGAAGAAATAGAGACAAACTTTTTCAGAATACCCTGACAGATGTACGTTGCCTTACTTTCATCAAAACCAATGTGACTGCTGTAATTTTTCAGCAAATTTGCATCCATTTACATCCTTCTGAACAAGATAGAATTTTTTAGAGTTGTTTTCAAATGAGACATATAATTCTGTTCTGTACAATTTTCCTGGAATGTTCTTAGACTCTTTTCTGTACTGGTAGATTAACAGTACTGAAAAGGTTTAAAATTCCTAGTAGGGAAAAGCTCATGTCTATTGTGACAACTAGCAAAATCCTCTTGGCACTGCTGTCTAAACTTTACGTGGAATCTGTGTTCTTGGGGGGAAAAATGAAATCCTTAATTTGCATATATGGGATATACAAAAGCCTGTAGTTTAGACCTGACCTCTGTAGTCACAGGAATCTGCATGGTTAGCATATTTGGGCTAGTGTTGTGACCGTGTTTCTGGTCCCAGCCAGAGAGTAAGAGTTCTAGTACCATATCTCAGACTTCATCTTGCATGAAAGGAGCATTATCTCCTGATCCCTTTCGGCCTCTACCTGTGCAGAGCCCCAGATGTTGTGACCCTGTAATGACCAAATGGCTTTGCTGATTAGGGAATCCTTAGATAAGGAGTTTGCCTTGCTCCAAACCCTCCACGAACTTTATCTTACCGGGAGCAGGCATCCAGTTTTATTAGTAAATTATAATAAAACCCACTGCACAGCAGACAGCGTAGATCTTAAGTGTCTGATTCATTCTCTAACAGTGTCTCCCTTTCTTCACTGAGGAAGGAAGGGTAAGGGGAAAATGCTCTTGGTTACATACCTTAATTTGCGTGCAGTGAAACTGGATCTTACTGTTCCCATTTTTCTTTCCCCATGGAGTTTCCTGCCATTCTCTTCAAACTCAACATTCAGCTTTTCATGCCTTATGAGAATATCAAAATAAAGACACAAAACTTTAAATTATCTGGGCATCATTAGTGATCTGGTTAATAATGGAAACAGAAGGAGATATTCAGAACAGAAATTTATTTTAATATAGCTTCATCTTGCATAGCACTTTCCAAGAGGAACTTTAAATTTAAGAAAATCTGATCTGGAATAGAATCGACAGTCATTTTAAGCTGCTTGAATGTTATACAGTACAGGAACTGTTTTTGAAGTTATAGATAAAGACAGGAGTTGTATGCATGATTTGTAGCAAACAATTCTATTTGATTAATTTTGCTGTCTTTCCTGTTGGTGCTTTGTGAATATTTATTCATTATGTGGAATTATTCACAAATGCCTTTAGTGAATAATTCTTGGTTTGCAGATGTTTTGCAAATAGTTCATAGCAGCTATCTGTCATTTTCCTCATTTTTGATGAAGTTTGTAAGCATAAGGCATTGTTTCTATTCCTTAGCAGTTTGATTTATATAGCAAAATAACACAGTAGGAATTGCATATTTTCCATGATGCTATCTGAAATCACTTTAGTGAATTTAGTGAATATTGAAGCTTGAATGTTTTGTTGGGTAGAAATCTCGTTAGTAATAACAGAGCTCATAGATCTCTGCAGGGGAAAAAAAATATGCAAGAATAACATGCTCCAATAGACTCTGAGCCTGGGGTGGGTGGTTGACTCTAGAGATCCCTTCTAACCTGAATTATTTTATGATTCTAGTAACAAATGTTTTCAAACCCAAATGAGTCCATTTATTTTTCCTCATTCTTCCTTAGTGAAAAGAGAGGTGGGTTCATCTCTGCACCTCCAGACATAAAATAATTAGGTATTATGTCTAAACTCATTGTCTATGCTCTCTCTACAATAAATATAGAGAGGGTTTTTTAAATATTTTTTAGGATTTCATTTTAAAGGATAGTCTGACACCCAAAAAAGTAAGATTCCAGATCTCAGTTTTCTCTAGAAGTCATGTTGGAATTGACAACTGCAAATTGAGCAGTAATTATTCACTTGTGAAAGTGTGTTCTACTTCATATTTCTCTTGTGCTTCACTAAATTTCATACTCAGAAGCATTTACCGGAATGTTTTACCCTTGGAACAGCTGCTCAATTGCTGGAGAAAAAAATGCAATCAAGGAACTCTAAAAGACTATTTTCCTTTTTGTGAATACCGCGCATGTTCAAGAATGACCAGCACTCAGTGGAATACCAACTTTCTATGGGAAAGAGACACAGTCCCATCTAATACCTCCAAAGGTCATTTAAAACACTCCAGATGTCTGAGGTCTATGTCTAGTGAACAGAATTACTTTTCAACTGCTAACTTTTATGGAAAGGTAGCTCATGCAGGCAAAAATATTTGCTTACCCCTGTATCATCCTTCTTCAACAATTAACAATAATTTATGTTTTAATTTTGTCTTCTCCAATCAATAAGTACTGTATCCATTTCACTGCTCCTAGTTTCTTCAATTATAAAGACGGATAACTAAAGACAGATAACTCAGGTATAGTAAGTACCTTTTTTTTTTTTTTTTAGAATGCTTTTGTATTAGACCACTTAAAATCCATTTGCACTGCCATCTTACGTTGCTGAAGTGTGGCAGAGAAGGAAAATGATATGACACCACTGCTAAAATGTATGGATTTACCTTGAATGTAAGTGGGGCAAGTGCGATCAATGGTTAAGATGGTTAATGTCTTGTTGATGTTCATATGCCTTTGCAAGGGATCTGAAGTTCCCTCAGCTGTGTCATGTGTGGCTTGGAGTGCAGGTTTTGCTGGACTTTCACTCTGTGTGGATGAGTGAAGGAGATGCTCTCCTCCCAGCACACATCACTGAGTGAAGCAGGACTCAATTTCCTGGAGGTATAAAGCCATTAGGTAACTCAGGCTGTCACCCATACCACTTCTTGGTTTCCTAGGATCCTTATCTCTTCACTGTGATGAGGCAGACTAACTTATTCTAACAGCTGTTTTTCCAGAAGGGTTCCCCTGTAACTCCCCAAGGAAGACTACCGTTTTCTCTCATTCTTAGACCATTGTCTAGGAAAGAAAGTCACAGTACTGTGGCTTAGTCAGGGGACAGAAGTCCAGAAACATCAAATTATAATCCAGTGTGGTTATTATTCATATAGACTAGTGGTTCACTGTAGACCTAGCCAAAGAGAGAATGAAAGAGACTGAATTGTGTCTCAGAGGCACAACAGTTTCATGGGTTATTTTAAAGGATATTCCTAAGCCATTTATTTGTTTTTCTTTACTCTGCTTAAATCACAGTTTGGTTGCAAAAGGAAGACCTTTGGGGCATAACAAAAATAAGCTGGTAAACATGGTGACAAAGAGTTGAGTGACAAGAAAATAAACACTCCTCCCAGCTTTGCTTTACTGTCACAGCAATTTCTCATGATTTTTCTGTCCATGAGCCTCATTCAAGTCTTTCCAGGAGCCATCTAGCCACTTAATGCAGGTCATCAAGCTGCACCATGCTTGGACGCAATGTGTGTTGCTAATAATCTAAAGCGACAAGACAGCATAAGAGGTTTTTGCTTTTGTTTTTTTTTTAACTTATTAGCTGAAATTAATAAATTGAAAGGGAGAATTTTTGACTGCCTAAGGAATGTCCAAACCTTATTTATGTTAAGGGCTCTAAGTGGAAACTTTAATTAGAACTCAGAAATGTCATATGCTGTTTAAGTGATGCAAGTTGGATTTATTTTATTTAGTTATTTAAAAATTTAGCCCATAGACAGCTATCAGTTATTAAGTATTTTCAGTTGAGTGATATTTTCTGTTCTGTCAGTACTGACAGGTGATATACATTGCCATATATTTTTGAGTAAATAGGCAAAATAACTAATAATCTTTCTCTTTTTAGAAATAATGTAATATCATGTAAATGAGGCTGCACTTCTGCAGATTAAGTTTCTGCTACATGAAACCCAGATTGCAACAAAAAATTTTTACCTTCTTCAATTTCACTACAGAAAAAAAGCTCAGCTATTTCCTCAAAAAGCAAAATTTCTTGATGGAAGGGAGACTAAATAATGCTTAAACAGGTGTCTGTGTAGTGATAGTATGCCCTTGAATTAAGGAGCAGAATGTATTCATAACAAGCTGCTATCTGTTGCTTATCTTGAGTAACTAATCCAACCCTAGACTTAAGACATCTCCACCAAGGACTAAGGCTGCGAAAAACAGCTGCACCCGGGCTTGCGGTATGACCAAGTTCCAAGCGGGCACAGCAAGCAAAGGTTATTAGCGGAGATGAAGAGGAACCTCCTTACTTCATCAGTGTGACCCCCGACGACCACCAGAGGAAGATACTGCACAGACTCATGGAGGCGGGGAACTAATTAACATACGGAGTGAGATCAGATGATGCATGGGCATGAACTCGTTATGACTTAAACTGAATATGTATGAAATAGTAGCATAAATGTAAACCCTTGCTTTGAGCCGGCGCACACTACTTTGGGGGGACTACCCCCCATGCTGCCCAGCGCTGAATAAACATACCTACTTTACAGCTTTGCAGGTTGTGAAGTTTGTTTCTGCACGTAATTCTTTTCATTTTATAATGATTTTATACACTCCACAGGGAACGTGGCTCTAATTCTGCCTCTCTATATGCATAGTTGAGCTATAGCATAACTGTAGATCTGCAAAAAAATTTAAGAGATTGTGTAGACTTTTCACACACCTGATCTAACTTGGTGTCTTGCAAGCAAATAGTGAGCAGGCAACCTCAGCACTACTGGAAGCAGCAGTGTGAGGGAGGCAAGGATAGCGCTGTCTGTCAGGATTCGCTCGTCTTCTCCACTGTAAACTGGAACATCTGCTCTGGCCTAATAGCAAGGAGAAATTATAACAGCTCTTAGTGTTGACTAAGATGAGGCTAGGTCTGAGGAGTTATGTGCAGCTCAAGATAAAGAATGTCTGCTTATCTGATTATTTCCCTGTTGTTTTTCTATCACAAATGGAGACTCATTTTCTATGAAACAGAAATTCTTCCTCAAAATTCAGTCCTATGATGCTAGATATTTGAAGGCATCAATATAAAACCTTTTCAGGTGATCTTAATTTCCTATCTAAATCCTTTGCTTTGACATCGCTGTCTCCCTTCCTCTCTATAGGGAATTTTCACTTTCTCTTTCACCAGCAGTAACCTAAAGACCACCAAGCTATTTGAACTAGTTAGGCCAGCTTCTTAATGTAGTCAGGTAGACATATATGAAGCAAGTGGATATTATGAATTGTTCTCTGAAAGCCATGACAAAGTAATTAGTTTAAAAAATGAAAATATATTTTAATTTTTGTATGTTGAAGGAGGAGAAACTATCCTTATATCTGAATACACAAGGAATGATGCAAACAAGCTAATAATTTCATAACCCAGCTGTTCCATAAGCATCATCTTCCTGCAAATTTAGGATCTTGCCCTGGGTTTTGATCTGCTGTGTTTACTTGTTTACCAAAATATCACATGTAAGATTTACAGGCAGTGTGAGGGTTTAAAAGTGAAAGCTAAAGTGAGATTTATAGAGAGGGTCCTCGGCTGAGCCACCAGAATGCAAATAAATGCTCAGTTACTATTACACAGGTTTCTTGAAACAAGAATGTTTTGTAATGTCTCCATCCATCTTTTCTGCGAAATTATTTAAAAATATAGCTACATTGAACCACCAGCCAAATCCCAATGCTTTTTGCTTTTAGCAAGGGCACACTTTCAAGCTCTGGTTGAAGTATCCTGTCTTTCCTGTTTTCTGGAGGACTGAAATTTATTCTTTGATAGCAGGAGCTCATAGCGGCAATTGCTTCTGGAGAGTCTTTGACCAGCCTAGATCTACTTTATCTTGCAGAATAGCAATATTATGTATACATATATGTGTGTGTGTACATATATAAGTATAGCACACACAAGGTTTTATATGTATTTAACTGGCGTTTTCCTTGTTAAACATGTTTTAATTTGCATTTACATTCTAGTAATGAATTTCTAGATGTTTGCAGCAAATCGCTAATGTCCTTTGTGTCATCAACATAGAAAGGAATTGAAAAAGACTGTACTGAGGTATCTCCTGTTCTCTGTAAACAGGTGTGGTAGCAGTCTGGCTCCTGCTTCTCTTGCATGTAAAGAGGGTCAGTGCAAAAAATCACATTCAAACATCTTCAAAAGACTGTTTTGAAACTAGGCTCACTTGTGTCTTTCAGGGAGGAAGGAGACTGTGGATGCCTAGCAAAGATTTATAGATATCCTTTTGACATCTATGTGATCATAACTGTAAAGTGTATTGAAAATGCCAAAAAATGAAAGCAAGCCTTTAAAAGCGATCAAACCAGCATGTGTTACTTCTATTCAGACTGGAATCCTCAGGGTAGGTTTGTCTGCACAGGTTTTTTCATGCCTGTGTGCATGAGTCAATCCTCACCAGCAACTGTAGAAAGGGATGGAGTTAACACTTATAATATAGGAAAATAAAATATCTGTGAAGCCAGACTTTCAAAGAAGTAGAGAATTGGAAAGCAGGATAGGTTCAGCCAATACACTGAAGCAAAAACTCTGTGTATAAGGGAATGAATGAAAGAGAATAGATGAAATTGGGTAAAATAAAGGAAGTAAGAGTACAGCCAAGTAAGTACGGAGGTTCAAGTTAGAAGGACATTTCACAGAACCTTAATGTTTAGGATAATTAAGACAATGAGTATCTTGGGCTTAAGTTAGGGCCTAGAGACAAGTGATATGAATATCCACTGCTGGAAAAGGACCATTTGCTTTTCCGTGCTGATATAAAGAGCTGTTTGCTACCTGTTATAACAGATAAAGCTATAAATGACAAGAATTTCTAGAATATAACAGCAAATCAGTTTAACTCTGGAGCTTACTGGAAATAGATCTGTTACAGACACATATGTCAGTGTACGTCACAGTAGGACTACGTTCATTAAATGACTGTCTGGCAATTACCTAACACTAACTGAGTGAGCATTCACTGTAGCTTGGCCAGGTAGGTAGCTCTCCCAGCTTCCTTGAGTTGCTATACCATTTTCAGGCCATGTCATGGTTATTCTGCAACAAGGGGAAAAAAAAGGTACAAGGAATCATTCACAGTTCCTGATACCAATGCAGTTGTAAACTTTTGACCTCCCTGATTGTATATAACTGCTATAGGAATTCCCACTAACTCAAAAAGGGGAGGGAAGAATGCATATTATATTGTACTTTACCCTTTCAGAGTGAAACATGAATGGCAACCTACTGCAGTCAGTGGCATATGATGTCTATAAAACTTGTAGAAATGATCAAGTAATCAGTAATTTAATGTTTAGTTTGTAAAGCAATTCATTGAACAGCAGCTAATATCTGACTAGAACATTGAATCTGTATCTGCCTCTAACAAAGTATGCAAGTTTCCCTTAGAAATTCTAATAGAGCTTTGGGTACATGGTTTCATGCTTACCTTGGGTGCCATTTAGTATACATAAGGAATTATTTTGTTTATGATGGCTCTTTAGCCAATGTAAAGCATAGTGAATAAATAAAAAAGAACTGAACTCATCTTCCCAAGGTCCAAATAATAATAAAGGTGATAGAACTCCATAACTATTTAAGAGTACCCAGTCAGGACTGCACTTATTAAAATAACACTTTTATGTGCTGTTTCTCTCCATTAGACTTTAAGAATGAAAATCAATCTCTTTTCTTTTTGCTTTTTTAATAGAAGGCACTTGTTCTGAGGCAGAGCTATTTATTTCTAAGTAGGCAAAAAGCCTAGAATCAGATAAAAAATAGCAACTTTTCCACCGATTTCCTCTCTGGCTGTTCTTTCAGTATTACATCTTAACTCTCAGAGGGTACAGGCTCATAGAGAGAATGCACAGTGGGCTTCACACTGTACATGTCTTGCATTGATTTCCTTCCCTTTCCCCCCAAAAATGGGGAAAAAGCACCAAAACTGAGAATGTCACAGCATTGCTACCTTCACAGAATCAACCATCATCATACTACAGTGATTATTTAAAGAATAAACATTACAGTTCAAACAGGCAAGGTATAACAAATACCAATAACAGGAGGCTAAAAAAACCTTTTAGACCATGTTTAAAACGTTCAGTTCATAGTAGCAACTCACAAAAAAGAAATAGTTGTGCCTTTGGAATGTTTTAAGCATCAGAAGTGCTAAGAGCTTGAGAACCTTATAGCAAATTGTCATGCAGAGCCCTAGAGCCCTCAACAGTTGTTCTGGAATTTACCAATATTTGCAGGATTCAGTCTGCAGATTAATGAGGAGGAGGGGTTGGGAATGGGGGCTGGGGGAAGATTTCCTCACTGTGCTAAAAGCCATATGAATAAACCATAGAGACTCAAAGAGTAAATGGCTTCTTTTGCATCTATATTTTACAAAAATCATACATATATAAATATATATACAACCTTTATAAATACAAAACATGTTTACAAGGGAGAAGAATAGCTAAGAGAAAAATATTGAAGGAGCATAATTTTTAATTTAACTTTATAACTTCAGTGAATATAATTATATTCAAGGTCACCATGACAATTTTGTCCTGTTCCTTTCAATGGAAGGAAAAGGGAAAGAAAAGATTCAAACATGCTTTCAGACTGCAGGATAAAAGTATTCAACACATTTTTACTCTAAAGCAAGTGAGGTAAACAGAACTTAGGTTGAAATCAGCAGTGACAATGCTAGGTGGCCTACTGAAAGGATAGGTCCTGTAATTAATTCCACTAAAGAACATATATGAGCAGTCTGATTGCAATGTGCAAGTGCTAGGTGTAGTTAATGTGCCTTCAAAGTGTAATTATATCCATTAGTAAGACCTTAGTCATTGAGAGAACAAAGCTCTGAGTATGGTTGATAACAATTCACAGTTCATAGGCATTTAAAGGGAAAACCTGACCATGCAGGTATAAAAGTACATTTACAAATTGAAATAATTAATTAAGCTCTATAAATTAAAGTTTTGGACCTGATTTTATATTGAAATTGTGACAAGTAAATGTATTGTATTTATATGTGTTGCAATTTAACCCCCAGTAGACAACCAAGCATGACATAACTTGGATACATACATACATACATAGAATCATATAACCATTCAGGTTAGAAACGACCCTTGGGATCATCAAGTCCAACCATCGGCCCTACTCTACAAATTCCTCCCCTACACCGTATCTCCCAACACCACATCCAAACAACTATTAAATACATTCAGGGATGGGGACTCAACCACCTCCCTGGGCAGCCTATTCCAGTGTCTGACCACTCTTTCTGTGAAAAATTCTTTCCTAATGTTCACCCTAAACCTACACTGTTGTAGTTTGAGGCCATTACCTCTAGTTTGATCGCTAATCACCTGTGAGAAGAGACTAGCACCAACCTCTCTACAATGCTCTTTCAAGTAGTTGTAGAGAACGATGAGGTCTTCCCTCAGCCTCCTCTTCCTTAAATTAAACAGTCCCAGCTCCTTCAATCACTCTTCATAGGATTTGTTCTCCAGGCCCCTCACCAGCTTTGTTGCCTTCCTCTGCACTCGCTCCAGCACCTTGACATCTCTCTTGTGTTGAGGTGCCCAAAACTGAACCCATTACTCAAGGTGTGGCCTCACCAGTGCCGAATACAGGAGGACAATCACCTCCCTACTTCTGCTTGTCACACTATTTTTTATAAAAGTCAGGATGCCATTGGCCTTCTTGGCCATCTGGGCACACTGTTGGCTCATGTTCAGCCGCTTGTCAATTAGAACCCCCAGGTCCTTTTCTGCCAGGGAGCTCTCCAGCCACACTTTCCCGAGCCTGTAGCGATGCAGGGGGTTGTTGTGGCCCAAGTGCAGGACTTGGCACTTGGCCTTGTTGAAGCTCATCCCATTGACATTGGCCCATCCATCCAATCTATCCAAGTCCCTCTGTAAAGCTTCCCTGCCCTCCTTCAGATCAACACTCCCACCTAGCTTAGTGTCATCTGCAATACATATATATATATATGCATAGAAAATTTCAACTGACTTCCCGCACTGGAAAACTCAAACTTAAGCATCACTGTTATCTCTCTGTGAGCTCAGATCTCAGCACTATTATCTCCAAAAGGCTCCAGACAAATATATGCCCATATCTTCTCATTGGCCATAGACAGAGATTACTGCAACTACATTTGTAAATTATAGCAATTACATTCGTACTGTAGACATCACATTTAGGTGTCTAAAGTCTGAAAAGTGACCTAAAAGCTCTATCAAGCAATTATATGACATTTTACCTTTCCCTCTCCACCTCTCTGACACTGTTCACCAATTTTGATTTGAGTGGTTGGTTGAAATGTGAAGTTTTGTGGGTTGTTCCTGGCAGAGAGGAAAATCAACAGTAGCTGCATATCTTTTGTTATTTTTTTCTGTATAGTTTAAATAAAGTAATGTAAAAAACCAGCTGATATGGCTTGACATGATCATGTTACCAGTATTTCTTACACTTGCAGTAACATCTAAAGCAGATAGTATTTCAGTGTTGGATTTTTGACATTATGCTTCATTAAAAGCAGATTTCTTGTCTTCTTAGCATAGTTTACTAAACACTAGGCAAAAGTATAAGATGGTGTGACCCAATCATTAAGTGGGATTCATTCCAATAATGTGCTCATATGATACATTTTCTACAGGACTCCAGCTCCTAATCCAAACTGGCTGACTTCCTGTGAGACCTGTTTGAGAGTTCATCATGTAACATTTACCCGTTTTAAGGTAGGATGTAATATACAAGGGCAGCAAGAAAGAGGTGGGAACAAGATTAGCCAAACAGATAATTTCTGTCTAGATTAGTACTAGTAATGCATATTTTTGTATATATTTCTTAAAGTTGCAGGTATTGAAGTCCTTTGGTGTTAATATCTCAACCTAATTAAATAATTTTTATGACTAAGCTTTCCATTTTCAGTTATTTGAGATTCGTTTTGTCTGTGTCTTAGTGTGCATCTTCCTGTTCAGCTTGATTCTGCTCTTGACACGCAATGTACATATGAGTAGTGCCTGTTTTTAAGACCACACAGCATGAATAGTATTAATATGTGTTAGTTCCATAATAAAAGGAATGAATACAGTCCAGGAATACCTGGATGGTGACTGAAATAGATAAGTATCATGATCTTGATTCAGTAGCTCTCTGTATTAGAGGAGGTCTTCCAGCTACTGCAGAAATCCTTTGAACATGTAAGTCTGATTCATCCATACATTTATACAAAAAGAGAGATGTAAAATACCTTACTGGGTACTCTAGGTAAGTTTCTCAACCTGTGGTTGATGAACCGTTCATGAGGTGAAGGCCAATCGAAGACAATGTGCAAAAAGACCACCATAATACCATCCAGAATAAAATCAGTAAAAGCGTGCTTCCTCTCTGTACTGCTAAAAATATACTCCTTTTATCCAGTTTGAATACATTTTACTACAGTTTATACCCATGAGGAATTCATAAAACAGCAGCCTCTTTCACAATTAAAAGTTGTTCTCTCAGCCATCTCTTCATGCTAAAAAAAACATGCTTGGTCCTTTTCTGTCAGCTTCTTCCCAGCTCATATTTTCCACTGATCTACAGACTCAAATTACTCCTACTTCTCCAGGAGTGTGGTTTACCAAGGTGAGCTCAGCTAGAACCTTGTGAGTGCTGCTGGGTAAAAGGGAAAGATACTTCTCTTGTCTCTTAAACTATACACCCGCAACAGCAAGTTATCATTACCTGGACTTCTACCTGCGTTCAACCATAATTCCAAGGTCTCCTTTGGAAGAACTGTTCATTGTTCCCTGTTTTTTATCTGGGGAACTCATTACTCCCACTTATTTGAAAAATCTTGCATTTGTCTCTACTAAATTAATTGAATTTCACTTTTTTCTGTTTGTTGGATCTGTGAAAATGACTTTGAATTCTAAACCTGTCCTCCAAAATATATTTCCAGTGTCTGTGTCATTGCTAAATTTAACAAAGACTTTGAAAAAGACTGACCTAGAAGAGGCTACTGCAGAACCTCCTTCAGTGCCTCTTTTCATTAGTATCAATACCTTGGGTATTAGGTTTGGGTTTTAGGTGGTTTTTTTTTTCATACCTGGTAGTTTTATCTAGACTTAGTTTGCTTACTAGAGTTCTATCTAAGAGCATGTCAAAAATGTCAAAAGCTTTTCTAAAGCCAAGGTACATGGCATCCACTGCTTCTTTCTATCCACAAAGTCTGTTACCTTGTCACAGAGGGAGTTTATGTTAGTTTTACATGATTTGTTCATGACAAATCTGTCTTGGCTGCTACTCATCTCCTACTCATCACTCTGTTACAGGAACAACGATAATAATCTGTGTTGTTTCATTACGGGCTTGGTCTGAGTCAAAAATAATCTGACATTTAATGCTAAATTTCCCATTAATCCAGTTTCCTTCATAATCAGGTGAATTAAGGTACAGTATATGAAAATACTTTCTAACTGCTCAAATAAAACAATATTGGAGGAGTTTATTCCTTTGTTGGCTGGGTTTTGTGTGTGTGTGTTTTTCTTACTGGGTCAATACAATGATTTTCTGGGTTTTCTTTTTCAAATAGAAAAAGTGGAATTGAGAGATAATTGTAAAATTCAACCAACTGTAACATGGATCTTTTAAAGATGCATTTTTAATAAAAACACACATATACATTGTTTAAAAGTATGTGAAACTTTTATAAAAATATAAAATTAATCCTATTTTTCTGAAGTGTCTGTTACTCAGGGAAGACATTGGAAATACAAAGTACATCCAAATTTAGGTAGTATAAGGGATTTTCTTGCCAATGTGTTTTAACCTTGTTGCAGCAGGGTGAGAGGACAGTTCAGTCTCTGCAGGCCACTTGGTCCTCGGTTTCTCTGCTGAGATTGTTAACAAAGATGCCAGGTATCACCAGCTGTAATACAGATACCTGTACATGAAATTCTGGACTCAGACCAATAGCAATTTTGAATAGGTTACTGGGCACCCATCTGCCATTAGTGATCTGCAGTCTGACATTTGCTGGACCCCATTCAGCCCCAGTGAGTGGAAGACTAATTTTCCTCTTACCAATGCACTACATTTTTCCACCCATGGAAAGATTTTGAAGCAGGTTTTACATCCCCCTTTCACATTTCTGTCCTTAGCCTGCTGTCAGGAGCTGAAACGTGCCATGACATTCGCCATCTCTGGCAGCCCAATCCAGCAGGGAGCAAGAGAGGGAGGAAAATACGCCTGAAGTGTTCAGGGTGCAATCAAAACCTGCTCCTGTTGTAGCAAGTGAGGTCAGGCCATGACAATCCTGCATATGGGTTCTACATCAACCTTATATACTCTCCATTAAGGCTTGGAGATTTTCGTTCTGATAAGTTTAAATCATGGCAATTTATTACTAGAGTGGTGACAGCATTTCTCTACAACACCGTGAGGAATCTGTCCTTTGTCACACTGAGACACACCAATATATTCCTTTTACCTCTTGGGTTTGTGAGCCATCAGAATAGTCAAAAAAAAAAAGTCTGCACCTTCAAGACCAAGTGATGTCCATAACATTTCCTCCTCACTCTCACAGAGAATGTATAAATTGCTGTATATGGCCCTTTATGGCTATAATTTAACAGTCCAACTGTTTAACTAGTCCAACTCCCCTGCTAAAGCAGGATTGCCCAGACACATTACTCAGGATGGCACCCAGGAGGGTCTTGACAACCACCAGAGAAGGAGACTCCACAGCCTCCCTGGGCAGCCTGCTCCAATGCTCTGTCATCCTCATCATAAAGAAGTTTTTCTTCATATTTGAAAGAAAAACCCCACATTCCAGCTTGTGCCCATTGCCCCTCGTCCTGTCACTGGGAACCACTGAAAAGAGTCTGGCTCCATCCACTTTCAACCCAGCCTTTAGATAGTTATAAGATTTAATAAGGTCTCCCCTCAGCATTCTCTTTCGCCACAATAAAGACTCCCAGCTCTCTCAGCCTTTCTTCATAAGGGAGATGCTCCAATCCCTTGAGAATGCTCAACTTTGTATTAGAAAGATTTCTTCAGTTCTATTTTTTTTTTAAATACAAAAATTATAAAACCAAAATAAGGAGTAGTTTTTAACTGTAGTTTTATTTATGTAGTTTTAACTATAGTTTTATTTATAAAAAAAGTTTTAAAATCCCTATTGCAGCTAAAGCCTGTATCCAACCTTCTAAAGTCTCTCTGTTTTGAGTGATGTGGAGCAGGAATGGAAAGAACACTGATCTTGCCTGCCTTTTATTTTCTTTTCTTAACTGCAGTGTATCAATTCTTTTTCACTTCTGTCTCTGTCTCTGACTTCAGACCCGACCCAGTTTTTCCAGGGTTGTCCCTTCAACTATTAGCTCATTTTAATACCAGAAGGTCTAGTGCCTACTTATTTCATTTCAGGACACAAGGACCTGGCTTCATTCATGACCAGATTCAGCATTTAGGAATTTTATTATTTTCTTTTTCAAGTTTGAGAATGAAAAGCAGAAGGTGAGAAAGTATTGGTACAACTGATTAGTTACTAACCACCCAGTGTCACAAGACCAAATACAGTGAGCTTTGTGTCTTATAACCATTTGAATATTCATGCTAATTGTGTAACATTCTATTACTATATTTTTTCAGGTTTTTATTGTACCTGCTTAAATTCCTCTTCCATACCTTAAGCACAAAGTGAAATGTCCATCTCTATTAAACATCATGAACTCAATGTATGTATTAGGACTTCAGTGCCTATAAATTCTTGAAAGTTGGGTGTCAAGAGGACAGGGCAAGTCTTTTTTTGAGTGGTGCCCAGTGACCAGACAAGAGGTGATGGGCACAAACTTGAACATAAGAAGTTCCATCTAAACATGAGGAGGAACTTCTTTACATTGAGGGCAGCAGAGCACTGGAACGGGCTGCCCAGAGAGGTGATGGAGTCTCTGTCTCTGGAGACATTCAAAACCTGCCTTGACACATTCCTGTGCAACCTGCTGTAGGTGGACCTGCTTTGGCAGGGGTGTTGGACTAGATGTTCTCCAGAGGCTTCTTCTAACGCTGTATCATTCTGTGATTCTGCAGTGTTACAGAACACACATGGCACTTATTAGTCTGTTCCTTCTTATTGTGCAGTTCCCTTTGTGTTTCTGGCAAATGTAGAACTAAAAGCACAAGTTTTGATCAGGTCAGGTTCAGATGGACACACATTCAACTGATCCTTCACTTAACATTAACCACACAGGCTACAAAGCTCTTTTTACAGTAAGATGCACCATCATACAAAACCATCAGTCACATTACAATTAGCTGACAGCTGTAAGGATTTTAATTCCTTTTTTCCAAGACACTGGAAGTGGCCATGACTTTTGTCATCTTGCTTGACATTGGCCAAACACTGGGCTACGGCGGGATTTCCATCCCACAGTTACCTTCCACTGCACATCCTCCTCAGACACATCTGTCTCCTTGTCTTTTTCCAATTCATTGACTCTCCATCTATTTTCAGACTTCATCTGAAAAGCATTCTCTCCCCCCCACATCATTTCTCCCTCTCATAGTTATTAGAATTTGAAAGATAAGCTTTGTATCTTTTAATAGGGAAAAGTCTTTTACGTGAGAAACTAATTCATGCAAGCAATAAATATTGTGGTGACACTTCCCTGAGGCCAGGAACTTGTAGATGCACTTATTTATTAAAATCCATTGTTTTGTTTAACTAACATTTTGAAGACAGAACACTCAAGATCATGCCTTTGTGAACTCAGAACAAAAATTATTTTCTCCGTAGTAGTACAGATTTCCAAAGTCAAGTCATTTGTAAGACCAAAAAGACCAACTGAGAAAAAGTACATGTTTTTAATTTAAGAAAAACATTTACATTGTGGACATTGAAATGTGTAGTTACAAAACTATATTTTCTAGTTAGCTGACAGGTGAATGCCACTGAACAGCAGTTGTGGCAGATTCAGTGCTAGCAGCCACCTCTTAGGAGAAGTTCAAAGAAAGTTGGTACTTTCTTCAAAAGTAGGGTTGCTGTCTTTCATTACAGTGAAGGCAATTGACAGGAATCAAGAAAATAATCTCAAACTTCTGCCAAAGTCTTCTGAAAGACAAAGGTGCTGCCCATGCCCTGCTAGGACTCTGTTTCTGCACACAGAAAAGGGAAGATAAGTGGGAAATACTAAAAAGTCTGGGTCCAAATGACATGGTCTTTAGTGTTCTCCTTGGAAAAGGAAAATTTCCATTTCATGTAAAAGTCATGGTTATTTTGCTTTCTACCTTGCCACCCATTCTTTCAATTCCAAGTATTATCAAAAAAAAAAAAAAAAAGGAATCTTATAATTATCTCCTGTTCCTTCCTCAGAAGATTTTGTAATTGAGGTGTACTACCTATTCACAAAAATATAGTGAATAGTATCTAGATTATGTCTTCTTTTTCAGACTCACCTATGGCATGTGCTTCTTACAAATTCAGTGTACAGATAGAGTCAGTGACAGATTTCAGTATTTTATTATATCATGTAAAGGGTGTATGCAATATTTCTTCCTACATTACCTACATAGACAAATACACATTGGAACTCACATGAGACTTTTAGAAATTGTTATAATGATGAAAAATGTCTCTCTAAACCTGTAGACTGGGCAAACAATACCATTTAAAATATTTTCTCCACTGGAAAAAATAAGGTTTCACTGAAATGAATGGGTAATGTAAAACCAAGAATTCACTTCAAGTCAATATTTAATCTTCTACTCTGCCTGAGCTCTTCCATATTTTGTAAAAAATTATAATTTTGGAGTTTTCAAATTTCACATTTTGACTTCTATTCCACTACTTCACAATGCTTTCCCTGATAAACTACTGTTCTCTCTTTTATGAGGTTTTAGACCCTAGGATACAGCCAAACAATTTTTAGCTTATTCTCTGAAAAGAAACACTTGTAGGATAAAAATAGCTGTCAAAGTAATAGAACTTCTTACAGAAAAAAAATCAATTTTTCTATTTTCTTTCTTCACTATGCACAATAAATTCTGCAGTATTCTTCCATCCCCATTTCCCTTGTCTGCTCCAGGTCACCTAATGTTATATCATATGTAGGTTCTCCTAGAAACTTGATTTGGTTGCACTGGTAAAGACTACTGTTAAATTTTGATATTTGGAAAATATCAGAAACATCTTTAATGTTTTCAAGAAAAATCATGCTCCAGAAGTGAGTTTATTGTTACTAGTTTTGTTTTACTTGGAAGTTGGTCTTGCTGTGTTACACTTTTGAACATCCAAGACACCAAAGCTGTGCTGTATTACATGAACAGTTGTTACATCCAACCGTATAATATGACAAAGCACATAGAGAAGAAATAAAAATTTAGTGAATGGTGGTAAGAGACCTCTATAAGACATATTGATCTTTGGGGATTGATTGATGTTCTACTGGTTAACATCCTACAATGACTAGGAAGTTGAAAACAAAATTGGCTTACATTTGAGGATGCTGCATATAGATGTTTGCACTACTTTATTAGCAACCTAGGATTCTTCCTAGAGAATAAAAGAAGGTACAGAGGAAAAGTGAGAGCACCACAGAGAGTGCTCAATTAGAAACCTAAATCCTGCATATGCACTGAGTGGTCCTTGGAAAACATCAGCACCAGGGTTAATTTGATCAAATACATTTGACAAATACATATGAATAAGCTGCAGGTTTATGCATCTGTATCTCTGAGAGAGTCACTGTATACCTTTATTACAAACCCTTGAGAAAAACAGGCACTAAAAAGATCAGATAAAACAGATCAGATAAATCACGCTACATCATTGACTTTTTCTCTCTATGGACTATAAAAGCAAGAAACAGTTGCAGATATCTCCAGAGGACCAGATTAATTCCTGTTTCTTCCCTCATTACACCTTTTCCCATAAAATAAAACAATGCTTGCTAATTTAATCCCCTATTTAGTATCTAACGCTTTGTGTTGCAAACTGGTACAGAGCGCATCAAGGTCAGTATTCTTTATGCCACTTGCAGCTGTGCAAGTGGTTCTGTTGGTGAGTACAGAAGCCATCAATATTCTACTCTACAATACAGAGTAAGGATACTTTTAACATCATCCTGAGTCAACAAGTGTCACCAAAAGAGGATGACTTTGATTCCTCTTTTCTTGGAAATAAGGCTGAGACGACAGGTATACTGAGTGTAGTTAGCTGCAGTACTGAAAAGGAACCTGCTGGTAGAAACAAATCCAAGTATCTGTACTTTTTGTAGTAACTGAAGCTGCTCTATGAAAACAGACAAGGTCAAGGCTATATAAATTAAATAAGCAATGCAGTTTGTTAAACGTCTATTTTTCCTCACTCCATCTATATCTGGCTATAGTCAGCAAGAGAGGCAAACTGATGGATAGGTGCAGTTACCCTGTGTCTGCAACCTGCCAAAAAGCTTTAAGTTACCTTGATTCATGTAATTGCAGACCTTTGGCAATTGGAACGACAAAAAAATGTGACCTAAATGCCCCTTTCAGATGGTATTTTTACTCTTATTATTACTGGCATGTTTTGCATAGATAGATGTTAATCTCTGTCTTCTGCAGATACACATTCAAAACCATACAAGCTATAATATTAGTTCCAAATAAGCACAAATAGGTTACTGAGTCAGTGCTTTCTGAATGAAAGGAAGTTTCTTCCATTTAATTCACAGAATCATGCAATTGTCAGAGTTGGAAAGGACCTCTAGAGATCATGTAGGCCATGATACTTAGAGGCAGTTATAAGGCCTCCCTTCAGCCTTCTCTTTCTCCACAATAAAGACTCACAGCTCTCTCAGCCTTTCCTCATAAGGGAGATGCTCCAATCCATTAATCATCTTTGTTGCCCTATGCTGGACTTTCTCCAGAGCCCTGTCTCTCTTGAACTGGGGAGCCTGGAACTGGACACAGTGTCCCAGTTGTGGCCTCACCAGTGCAGAGTAGAGGTGGAAAATGACCTCCCTCGACTTACTGGCCACACTCTTTTTTTATGCAGCCCAGTATTCCACTGGCCCTCTTGGCAACAAGGGCACACTTTCTTCACAGTGAGGGTGATGGAACACTGGAACACGCTGCCCAGAGAGATTGTGGAGTCTCCTTCTCTGGAGATATTCAAAACCTGCCTGGACACGTTCCTGTTATCACAGAAGGCTATTACGTTGGTCAAGCATGATTAACTGTTGGTAAATCCGTGTTGACCACTTCCAATAACTTCCTGTTCTTTAAGATGTTTGGAGATGACATCTCAAACAAGTCATTCCATTACCTTCCCAGGGACAAAGGTGAGACTAATCAGCCTGTTGTTCCCTGGGTCCTCCTTCTTGCCCTTCTTGTGGCCTGGGGTGATATTTGCTTTCCTCCAGTCCTCATGCACCTCTCCTGTTCTCCAGGTTCTTTCAAACATGATGGGTTGCAACGCAGCAATAACATCTACCAGTTCTCTCAGCACTCATGAGTGCATTCCATCAGGGCCCATGGACTTATGGATGTCTAGTTTGGCCAAGTGGTCTCTAACCCAGTCCTCCTTTGCAGAGGGAAAATCTTCCTCTCTCCAGATCTTCCCCCTTGGTTCCTGGGGGACAGTTTTAGCAGTGAAGACTGAAGCAAAAAAGACATTCAGTAGCTTCAACTTTTTCTGTGTCTTCCACCACTAAGCAGCCACCTCATTCATCAGTGGGTCTACATTTTCGCAAGTCTTCCTTTTTCTATTGTTATACTGAAATAACTTGTTATCTGTAACCATAGTGACCAAGTTAAGCTCTGCTTGAGCTTTGGCCCTTCTAATTTTCCCCCTGCATATCTTCAATACATTTTGGTACTCCTCATATGTTACCAACCCCCTCAATTAATAGATATTGAGCTGTATCCTAATTCTGCAGTAACTCTGACCATAGAAACTCTGTCAGTGTCAAAGACCTTTGGGGAAAGTTTGGAAATCTAAAGTAGTAAATTAATATATAACACCACCTGAACCTTAGAGTCTGTTGGTGTGACAATATTCAAACAATTTTCTTCCTAAACCTGCAGTTTTAACTAACTCAAAACTATCTTCAAAGTTGAAAGTGAATTTACTAAATGGTTTAAGTTAAAAAGAGCTAAAAAAATATCTTTAATCTAGTTCTTCAAACTGAGAAGGCAAATGTTTGCTACACCATCAAAGGAAAAACAGAATGCTGGAAAACAGTGTTTAAATCCTTTTTTTTGGACAGTTTTTTTATTCACATCTTCCAAAATAACATCCTTGATGATCATAATTTATTCTAGTAGACTGAACTATCTCAGCCTAGTGAGCTCTCATAATATGCATGTTATATAAATATTTAAATATTAACTGGGACCAAGAGAGAACTTTTAGGATGTTTCTGCAGTCTGCTCATAGTAACTCCTTTCTTGGTGACCTAGAGGGAAAATCGAGTATGGGGATTTGTTCTGGTTTTCTTTGGCTTTCGATTTTTTTCTGCTACCACAAAGTCTGGTAGTATGGAGAAATTCCAGATGATTGCAGGATTCCTGCTTTGCTTTGTCAGAAGCAAAACATATAGTAGATAAACCATACAAGAGACAATTTCTGGTTCTAGAATTCTCTAAACAGAAAATGTGGCATCATTTTGTGTTTTTCTGATCTTGCTCACATACTGGTATTCTCTACCTTTTTGTTGACAGAGACAGGATAGAAGAACAGATTGGAGCTTTAGCCTGGTATAGAATGATTGTTTTTAGCCATCTTCAGAGAATACATGTTGTTCCATAAATGGTCTCAAAGACCAGAACAGAGTAACGTGTGTGCCTGCAGAGAAACTCACTCACATCAACACAGTGGCATATAAATTTGAAATTATTCTCTACTTACTGATTCTTAGACTTCTAACTTGAGGAAAGGAGAGTAGAGTAGAAGATCCCTATGGCAGTAGAAGGCAGTTACCCTTTTACTCTTTCTTTGGAAGCTGATGTGTCCATTAGTATTTTTTTATTCTCTGTGGATTCACTGACTTAAACACTATTGTATATTCAAATATTAATAGATCTTAACATTTCTATTTCTGTCCTGATCTCTATGTGATTCTGATAAAGTGTGGAAAGAACCTTCCAAAATTATAATAAATTTTTTTCAGGCTTAGTCATTGCAATTATTCCTTGTTTATGTATTTCCATTTCACCTTAAAAGTCGTGAAAAAAATCCATCTGAAACGCAGATATAACTTTCTGTTTCCTGGCCATATCATTAACAGCAGAAAAAGGACTTTGGCCACATTATTTGAAACCATCAGTCTTCACTCTTATGTCCTAGAAGCATGAAGTCTGTTTTCTAAATCTAGCAGATTTTTCTTCAACCTCTCTCTGTGAGCAAGCAACCACGAGAGGGAGATGGTGCATCACCTAGGGTAAGGGTGGTTGTGCAACCAGTTCTGGAATTAGTGCAACAATGTGGGTTAGGCAGAGGGGGGAATAACCAGTTTTACAGCAAGAATTCACTTGCAGCCTTCAATACTCCATAGTGACAATGTTTTCAACAAGGAAGCTGGTTTGCAAACGTCAGCTTATCTAGTTCTTAAAACACTTGATACAAGGCTGTAGAGTTGTGCTAGTAACTTAAACATTTGACTGAATAAAAGCATCAGTAAGGCCTACAAACAGAAACTCTATGTCTTAGTCCTGTGTCCTTATTTTCCTTTTTTCTCCTTCTCCTTTTTTAATTTAGTTTTCTTGCCCCATGATATTCATTTGATGGTAGAAAAGGAAGACGTTACAGAGCTGCCCATGTTTTTGAATAAAGTAATTCAGGAAGACAGTGACTGATTGCAACTGCACAGTGCCCTGAACTTTTACTGGGATTAAGACCTGAGGGAAATTCTGCCTCACTCCGCTTTGTACTGAACTTGTTGGCTGTGTTAAAAATCTCTCATTTCCTTCTGACACAAGAATGAGAAGCCAAGGGCAATACAGAATAGGTGATGTCATTTATTGAAAAGATGCAAAGAGCATGCAAACCACTTGCTTGTGTTCAAATTACCATCAATTTAACACATCTTTCTAGCAAATCATCAAACAGTCTGAAATATTCACCCACAGCCTTTTAGAAAGAAACCTTTAATCAAATGTGCTTCTCGGCGAATGACTATGACCTTGCTTGTGGTTAAAGTTTGTTTAAAACATACAGAGTTGAAGAAGATCTTTGCTCTTTGTTGTGTTTTTATTTCTGCAATGTATATAAGTACTTTTGTTCTGAAGTATTGTTTTGAGGGTATTTGCTTCCCAGGGATTCATTAAAAACTCCTTGTTAAAATGTTTCACATGCTTGATGTGCTATAGCAGCTAAATACAGTATGCAGTCACATTAAAAGCCATATACCCTGGGAGACAACTTCAATTTCACAAAAAGCAGGGCCAAGGAATAAAAAGGTTCAATGAAGGGTAAAAGTGAAAAGTTAACACACATAATTAATTAATTTCTGCATTCTGCTTATTATATCTACTCAGACACACTGAAGTGAAGATTTTAAAAGAAAAGGCAGAGACATTTATCACCTTTGTTAGCAAAGGAGAAAGTCCTCAATTAATGTCATCTGAATAATGGAGGAGCTACATTTTAGCATACACTCCTGGGCTAGGCTAGAGGATGAGTCACTTCTGAGAATGGACACAAGAAAAGAGGCTTCTGGCATTTGGCTACAAGTCTGTTTTTAATTGTGTTAGAAAAGTCCTCAGTGATACTGTATTAAGCCACATTTAACAAGTTCTTATTATTAGGTTGTTTCTTCCAAGTTTTAGGATTCTCTGGATCAGATTTACATCTTATTTTTTTTCTGAAGGAGAGCGAAAGTCACTTTCCAGAAGAAGCAAATGGTGTAAAAATCAAAACTAAGGTAGAGATAAATAACTTTCCTAATTTCATATTTTCAGCACTGGAGATGGTAACAAACCTGACATATTTATCTATTTAGGCATTTTCAATGAACTATGTTAAATTATTTTATAGAGGGCAAGACATAGTCTGGCTATATATTGTTACCATAATACTGCCTGGAATCAGTCACTAAGAATCCAATGCTTTACACAGAGCACAAATGAAAAACAAGAAGTTGATCCCTGTATCTAACAGTTCACATCCCTGTTAAATACTTGTCCAAACCAGCTGCATTTTGCTTTGGTGAGATGTCACAGGAGAGGTCAACTGTCTCTTCTTTTTTTAACCTGTCCTGAGGGGAAACACCATATATAACGAGGTAATATGTACACCAATAAAAAACATTCATGAACTTTATTTTTCATGAAAAATCCAAAATATTTTATCTTTCCTTTCCTCCTGAAATATTTGATTTTAAAGTTCTTTCTTACACTTCTAGCATCTGTAACTCTGTTGCAGGCATTCATGTTCTCTGGAGAACAAGGACAAAGGGTTGATTCACAGGTCATAGATGCTACCCAGCCTGCACACAGACCCAGACACCACGCAGATAGGGCAGGTACCTCTAACCCACTCTTTCCCAAGGATCTGAAGAAGTGCCAGTCACAAGGGTGAAGTGATCAGGAAACGCTTCCAGGTCTCCTTGCTCTTGTAAGTGGTCTGTGGAGGAATCTGGACTGGCAGGAATACCAGGAACAGGAAAATGCCTGGCAGAGCATGGGCTAGTTTAGAGAGAGCATGGGTTCTCCACTAAATATAATTAGCTAAAATGCTACTGATAAACCCATTTTTCTGAAGCTAGCTTATTATTTTATATTACTCTACATGTAGTCATACTCAGTGGATGTAAATCATCCATCCACACAAATGCAAGTACCTAGAGTAAACAGCTGGTTTAAACACTGGCTGTAGTCAAAGGACAGCAACATACATTTTCAGATGGGAGTTCATCCTAACTGAGCTGAAAGTCTAAAACAAGTGGGCTGAGGACTTAAATGACCATCTTAGAGTGGACCTCCTATTTTTATATAAATTTTATTAAATGAGATGACTTCCAATCTAAGTGCCAGGATTGAGAGGCTGGTGAACTTTTACACCAGGTAAGGCCAGTTCTAATACTGCTGACCCCACCTGCTTCAAGGTTATCAGCTTAGCTTAAATGCTGCAATACAAAAAAGTGCTAGTAAAAACATGCAAGGACAACATTATTGAAGTAGATTATGGAAAGTAGGAAACAGCCTTTTACTTTCTGTGGTTTTTAAGCTTTAGTGTTCATGTATTGTGGTCTTTCTTTTCCTAGAAGCTTTGAAAACTAGAAGTCATCTAGATATCCAGCTCTCTATAAATGTCATCTAGATAGCCATCTCTCTATAAATGTAGTTATAGAAGAAAGACAGAGAAACTAGCATATTAACATGACTCTAGAATCACAAAATCACAGAGTTTTAAGGAAATCCAGGGTTTTAAGGAAAAGTACTAGGCTATCTACCGGACTTTTAGGAATTATAATGTTGCAGGATATAATGAGGGGGATCTGAAGAATGACCCCAGATTGTTATATTTTCTATGTTAGATCAAAACCAATTGATGATCCACCTGTAGACACAGAATGTATGTCAAGCTATTCATTCCAGCCATGTTGTCTATTTCAGAATTATTCAAAAGGTCCTGATCCTGCCAATAAATTCCCTTTAGTAGATATCTGCATTCATGAAAAATTTCTGCCAAACCCAAAGGCTCTCAGCAGGCAGAAAGGGACTTGACCTTGCACATTGAACAGAACTGAAGGTTAGATGGGTAAGGAATGCTGCCAGCCTATCTCCTTTCCTAACATGTTTTTTACTACATATAATATTTGTAACGATGTGGAACATTTTACTTTTTTTTTAATGTTTTTTGCATTGAGGACCTCTAGGAGAAAGAACTGCTGTGAAACCATCTGAATTCCCATTTTCCTGTAGGCAATGGACATGATAGCTTTACCTGAAACAGGTAGGGTAAAGAGCTATACTGCTAAGACCAAAAGAAAAACCTTTACATACTGCAGCTGAAAATCTTTACAGCTGTTCTGAATATATTAAGGAGCCTATTAGGTCACCCCTCTGCCATTGCTATATTTTCCCTGAAGCTTGATACATTTTCCACTATTTTCCAGCCTCAGTTTAAATCTCCAACATGATGGGACTCGTTCTACTTACTGTATCATGGCTGTGACAGTTTCTTAGGAAAGCCACTGAATAGGCTGAGCAGAGCTTTCATTGTCACGTTGATGAGACCTTCAAATACAAAAATGCTGGAGATTCATTGTACTGGACTCACCTCCTTGATTTACTTTCCTCCAAGGATAAGCTGTTGAAGCTACTTTTAGGAATAAGGATTGAGGTCTTGATCTAAAGAAGAAGTGGCCATAGACTTCAACAGATGCTGGATTATCAACTTATACCTGTTCTTTGTTGCCTGACAATTAAAGTTGATGCAAAAGATCCTGGTGAAGCAGAATTTGTAGGTAAGAGCAAATCAGCCTCTCTAGGACTGGAACAAGAATATATGAATGAGAAAAAAACAGACGTGATGGAATTGAAATTTTGTTTACTATCAAGATTGATGATACAGAGATTCACCTTAAGGTAAGTAAGACGTTGTGTGTGTGTGCGTGCTTTCATTTTTCCACTGAACCATAAGGAATCAACAATAGGGAAAAAGAGAAGGGAAAAGTCTGAAGACTGTCAGGAAATGGAATGTATCTGCCACAGGGATAGCTGAGGCTGAGTTTCTGCTGTGTTTTGCAGTCACTGGGGTAGGTAGGTGAGGTGACAGTCCCTAGTGCTCACATTGCAGATAGCTCAGCTTTGACATGATGGATAGCCAGGTTGTTCAACAAGGTCAAAAGAAATTTCCATAGCACAGATGGGAAAAATGTTGAGAGACTGCTTTGTGGCAGTCCTTTGTTGCAAACTGGGTTTTTTTTCAGGGGTTTTGTTGTTTTGTTGTTTGGGTTTTTTTAAGTCACACGGGAGAAAAGAATGATTTATCCAGGTGAGATGTGTCTCTGCAGCTTCATTTCTTATATAGCTGGCCTGAGCTGTGTTACTAACCTTTGAAAGCAACAGAAAAGGAAAGGCTATGCCTGAAGCATACAGTGTCTAACAACTGGGTCCTAAATACATTTGTGCTTGGCAATATATTATAATTAGTTGGAAGCTCACTAAAGCCAAAGGAACATTAGGACCAAGACATTATTCGTATGTTTGACCTTTTCTGCTCATGCTATCTTCCTCAGGTAAATTGTAGGCTTTGAGTTTCAAAAGCTTTTGTCCTCATGACATTTGGATCGTTAGTGCCTGGGGAGACAGATAGTGGTCAATCTGTATGTCAGAGGAGAGAATGATGGAGAGGAAAGAGAAATGGCATGGGGAATGTTCCTACTGAGTCTCTGGATTTTAAGAAAACTCCCTGGGCCTCTTTTCCCAAGCTGAGCTCTTCACTTTCAGGTGGTTCATGTACTAAAATTCCACAGATTCCTATAATGGTAGGAAGCTAGACATGGTCGCCTATATCATCCTACCTTCTATCCTCTATTTCCCTGTCTTTGAAGAAAGCTATCCCAGTCATCGAGTCCATATAGTCAGAGCAAGGGAGCTATGTCAAATTATTTGTATGTGCAAGGAAAGAGAATACAGGATTGGTTTGGATTTATGGTTGAAACTCTCACCTCACCCTTGGAAATAAGACATAAAAATTTCCTACACATCACTTTAAAAATGGTTAAAGAAGATCAGATGATCACAGTCATGTAGAGAGTCACTCCAGGAAGCAGGAAAAGCAGAATAACTTTGAGTGTAAGTTCTTCCATTGTTTTAAGCAAAAGTGTGCATTTGGCAAAATATACACACAATTGCAAGTATTCCTATTCTCCTTTCCTTCCTTTCCATAAAGTGTGAAAGTCTATTTTCAGCTCTCTAGTACTCTACAACGGGTAAAATATGGGAGCCATAGTGAGCTCTTATTCTAGGTCAGCCATGGAGAGGGCAGAAAGAAGATATGAGACATGTTGAATGTGTAAATAATTTATAGATAAATATTAATTTCAAATTATGATTTTAAGTAGGGATCCCTCTTGCAAAGAACAAAAAAACCATGTGATCCTGCAGTATGTTTATATCATACTAAACTGTATTTCTAGGTTTATATATTTAAATAACTAAACAACCACTAGCAACTATTAACTCATTTCTTTGGGTCTTGTGGAATCTCTCAGCATTAATAAAAATAAATCCCATACAAACAAACAATTGAACAATGAAGTGTGCTCATGACATAAACAAGGGTACTCTTAACTGGCTGGTCATGCCTAGAGAGTTGTGATAAATGGGGTGAAATCTTGTTGGCAGCCAGTTACCAATGGTGTCCCTCAGGACTCAGTTTTGGGTCCAGTCTTGTTTAATCTTTATCAACGATCTCTATGAGGGGACTGAGTGCACCCTCAGTAAGTTTGCAGATGACACCAAACTAGGTGGGAGTATTGATCTGCTTGAGGGTAGGAAAGCTGTACAGAGGGGTGTGGACAGGTTGGATCGATAGGCCAAGGCCAATTGTATCATGTTCAATAAGGGCAACTGCCGGGTCCTGCATTTCGGTCACCACAACCCCAAGCAATGCTACAGGCATGGGGAAGAGTGTCTGGAAAGCTGCCCAGCAGAAAAGGACCTGGGAGTGCTGGTGGACAGCTCTCTTAACATGAGCCAGCAGTGTGCCCAGGTGGCCAAGAGGCCCAACAGCATCCTGACCTGTGTCAGGAATAATGTGGCCAGCAGGAGTGGGGAAGTGGTTGTGCCCCTGTACTAGGCACTGGTGACGTCTCACCTTGAGTACTGTGTTCAGTTCTGGGCTCCTCACTACAAGAAGGACATTGAAGTGCAGGAGCAGGTCCAGAGGAGACCTACCAAAATGGTGAGGGGTCCAGAGAACAAGTCCTGTGAGGAGAGGCTGAGGGAACTGAGCATGTTTAGTTTGGAGAAGGCTGAGGGGAGACCTCATTGCCCTTTACAACTACCTGAAAGGAGTAGAGAAGTGAGTGTTGTGCTCTTCTCCTAAGTGAATAATGACAGAACCAGAGGAAGTGGTCTGAAGTTTGGGCAAGGGAGGTTCAGATTAGATATTAGGAAGAATTACTTTACTTAAAGTGTGGTCAGGCACTGGAATAGCCTGCCCAGGGAGTCACCATCCCTGGAGGTTTTTAAGAAATGTGTAGATGTGGCACTTCAGGGCATTCTCCAGTGGCATGCTCTAGTGTCTGAGATTGTAGGGGTTTTTGTGTGTGTATGATTGGACTCAGTGATCTCAGATGTCTTTTCCAACAATGATGATTCTGTGATTCTGTGTTACCGTAGTACTACTGTGAGCTGCTGCTATATTCTGAAGCCTTATTCTCTCACTTGCCTCCTTCAGAGTACCTCTCATTTTCCAAATTATGTTCCTGAAAGTTATTCTTGAAAAATCCTTTCTGGGTCAAAGACTGGGGTCATGCTGTGTCTGTGATGGTTATGAAGTCAATTAAAAACAATATACTCTGCCCCACAAAAAAAAAAAAAAAAAAAATTTTTAAAAAGA